>JH598169.1:234321-258423 GCA_000173235.2 Hyaloperonospora arabidopsidis Emoy2
CATCCATCCGCTCGCATGTCAGTCCTGCAAGACCCGACAAGCGGCCAGTGGCACCATTCCATTTTGCTGCCAACACTGTTAATACTACATCGAGTGAGGACGTTGGGTACCACAAACAAAGCGCCGGGACTCCAGCTCAAACACTTTCCATGACGACGCTAGGTGGGTACGCACTGCCACCCTGCATCAGCCTGATCGAGTGCTGTAGATGACGCAGTCGATCAATCAGCCCCTTCATCACCACATTCCTCTCATAGACCTCCTATCACTCCATCAACATCACCACCACATCATCATCAATACCACCACCACCACAATAACCCCCCCCTCTCCTTCCTCCCTCTCCCTCTCTTTCTCACCTTGCGCAATTGATTCCTCTTGGTCACAAGTGTAGCCACCACAGCCTCCTACACCATCCACAACAGTCAGCCACACCTGCAACCCAGTCACAGCATCCACCCAGCCAAAAATCATCACTCTGAGATCACCTCGTCCTTGTCCCTGACCCCGCTCTTCTTCTTCTCCAGCTCCTTCACAGCTTCCAGGAGCTCCCCACTGAGCTTCACGTACTGCGTCTTAAGCGCCGCCATCCTCGTGTACGTGTCCTGAATCTCCTCCTGCGTAAACGGGACCACAACCGGGTGACTCGGACCGCCTCCAAACCCTATAGCCAGTCCACTATTAAGATCCGAGAACGCCTCATCTTGCGCCGTCTCCGCTTCGGACGGCGGTGACCCGAGCGCGTTCACGTCAGCAGCGAATGAATTGAGACTCGAGCGCAGCGGTGGCTTGAGGTTCATGTACTTGGCCTCGTCCAGCACGTGGTACGCAATAGCGAGCAAGTGCGAGAGCGTCTGCTGGCCATTCTTGCGCGCGGTTGGCTTCATGATCGATTGTAAAAATACCGGTTCTATACTATTTTACTTTGCTACCTGTATAATTTAGAAACATGCGGAAAGGGACCATTGGGCGAGATATAAAAAAGCTGTGGTTCGTACGGTGCAAAAGACGAACGTTCCTTCCCCATGTACCGCCATTGAGGTGGGGTATCATTTCGATAGAGTACAATTAGAAGTGCTCCAGACCAAGCTATAGATGAAAGACTGCGCGTGTACATCTAAATGTGACCTTGGCAGATGCGGTTGTTCAGGTGATTCTCATATTAGCACCACATTGAGCCACCTGTGAAATATTCTTGACTACATGTATAACACAGACGAAACGATGAAAAAAGAGCTTGTCAATTCGATGCGTCGATAGTCTCGAAGGTATCCGAGCCACGAGCTTTCACTCCCGCTCAAGCTTGATACCTTGCTGTGTTGGCCATATTCAGCTCTTCACAGTCCATCCTCACTTATTGCCGTCGATCCTTACAGGACGAACTGATCCGCGCATATGTGTATCATTTGGTATCCAGCCTGCAAGGCCGCATCTCCCTGTAGCTGCTCTGCTCGTACTAATCAGTGAGCACCAAAGATGAACTGCTGCCACTATTCGCACCGAAAGAGCAAGACGCCTCACGTCGTCAAGCTGTTGTTAGTCTGGTAAAAGCCCGTATGCTCCACCATCATCGTCATCATAATAGAGAATCGACATCGAAATTCACACACCTCCTAACCTCTGCGCTGATTACGCTGCGTCTACATAAACAATACACAGTCAAGTTAAAGGCCAGAAGTCGCAATTTGCAGAGCTCAAGGCCCGTCCCACGTACTGTACTATCAAACGTTTACTGTCCGTCGCACTGGACCAAAGTCATCACAAGTGGGTACATCTACCTTCTCCAGCATGACGCGACTCGGTTACGTCGCTCTCTTCTTCGTAAATGCCGCAGCTGCCGGTTTACTGCGAACATTCGGCCAGGGTACTGCAAAGCGATCTTGCTGTTACTCTCTCAGCTTTCTGTCGCTCTGGACTCTGTAACCTGCAGACCCTCACGTACTAACTAGAAGTTCCTGCAGATGTCCTGGCCAAACTCAATGCCTTTGACGCGTGCATTGATGCGCTCTTTGTGACCAACTGCGTGGGCAATCATATGGTGTACCGCATCAGCTTCAGCTTGAGCTCCTTCTTCGTGGTCACGGCGCTACTCAGCTGCACCGTGGCCAGTAAAAAGTGTGACAGCATGTGCTGTCTTCTGCTCTTCCAGCTGCCGTTCTACCTGGGCCTACTCGTGGTGTCGCTCTTGATGCCCAACGGTAAGGGTGCTACCATTGTTGCGGTCAATTCGGATTGAAATGGCACGTACTGCTGACTCTGCTCTCACGTGTGAGAATTTGTTTGCCACCACTCATTGCTGCAGCTTTTTTCGTCGGTTATGTGGTCATTGCGCGCATGTCATCGGCCCTCTTTGTCATCCTGCAGCTCGTTATCATCGTAGACTCGAGTTGTACGTCAGTGTCTTCACTCTTGAACTTGAGATGCTTCTGCTTCCTATGGTCTTGTGATCGATTCAGATAGCCTGCGGGACTACATTCTCGACAACATGGACAAGGCAGACCGTGACGAGGATACTCGAGAAGCATTGCTTGGCACTGGCACTGGCTCACCGCAAGGAAGCAGCATGACAACGACGATGTGGTGAGTAAGACCTGTTGAGCGGAAGACGTGCTGGACATAAGTCATGACAGGTTGTGTACGACAATGCAACATCAGGAAAGGAGCGTACCTCGCACTGGTGTCCGTCGGAATGGTGCTCCTGATCGTAGGGATTCCAATGATGTACCTGCACTACGGCGAGTGCGACATCGACGTTGTCTTCATCTCGATCACACTGCTGTCGGCGATCATCCTGATTGTGTTGAGTGGTAAGTATAAATGCTGCGTGGTGGTTCTTTATAAACCATGCTGAGACCGTCACTTGCTGCAGTCGTGACGGGAGCAAACGTGGGGCTCTTGCCATCAACCACGGTCTCCCTTTACCTCTTGCTATTGTGCTACCAGGCACTTCGAGCAAACCCAAGTGCGTCCTGTGCACCAGTACCTTCGTTAGCCAAAGAGAAGGCTCAGGAACAACCGGACATGATAGTGAACTCGTTGATTGCAGCGTTCACTATTACCTGGACGAGCTGGCAAACATCAGCAACCACTACAATCTTTCTCAGCTCGTCGTCTGCTCATAAGCTTCCTGACGACAACCATGCTGGAAAACATGACGAAGAGCTAGCGAGTGTCGGCTTGACACCTGGTCGCTTGGCCAGCGATGATTCCCGTGAGGTGGCAGAATACCAGTTCCACGTACTGATGGTGCTGGCATCGCTTTACATGGCGATGGTTCTTACGAACTGGGGAAGCTTCGACGGGTACGAATGGATGAATGAGTTGTCAATACTGTGAGGAACACTCACGCTCTTGTCTTTGTAGGTCTTCGTCAAGTGATGACGCAGTCTTCAGTATGTGGGTCAAAGTGATCTCGCAGTGGGTGGCATCAGGGCTATTCCTTTGGACTCTGGTAGCGCCTGCGGTGTTTCCTGATCGTGAATTCTCGTAAAAGCACGAGAAAAGTGTAGCGTTAACCTTCAGCGGCAATAACAACGTGGACCGATGACAGTCAAATCCGTACTTGCGTATTGCGTTTTTCCATCCAGTTCGGGAGCAGACGCCAATCGTCGTTATGGACGAGCATTCAGATAGAATGCTTCAAGCGAGTGGAACGCTGCAAGACACGCATGCTCGAGCAGCCAAACAGGACTCTTCGAGACAATGGACGTGCACTGTACTTTGTCACTCGGGTGTAAACACTTTAATCATACGCCGTTGCCATATTTCCTCGATGACCAAGCTACATCCCAAACCGCATTGTGGCATCAAACAAAACGTGTTCACGTTTTGCATTATGTTCATTTCCGATTCCGTGGATCAACTCGCTGCCGCTTCCGACGCCCAGAGCCGGAGCGAGGTTTTCCTCCACCACCAGTCCCTCGATGTCTTGTTGACGTGTGTTTTGCAACGCGAAGCTTTTGGCCTCGACACAGTGTACCATCCAATTTGCACAGAGCTTCCGAGGCTTGCGCCTCGTTTGAGAAATCCACGGTATAGCTCGTCCGGTCGGACTCGGCGCCAACGCTCTTGGCGAATGACACTAACCCGGGGCACTTTTGCAGTGCACTAACTAAAGAGACAAGCTCTAACGGCTCACTGGTCGACACGTGGATGGATCTGGATGTATAGTTACTGCATTTGCTGTTGGTGCCTTCGACACCCACTTGCTCTGACAAGGCACGCGGGTAGCGCGGTTTGAGAGGGGCAGTAATAGAGTCCTCTACACGTCTCATATTGTTACTGTCGTGAGGGACAGGAAACGTCAGTTCTTGATCCGGGGTGCACGCAAAGGGATACTGCTGGGTTCCATCTTGATAATAAGGTGCAGTTTCAGTCCACCCAGGTGCGTTTCCTCCAAAGCCTTGATGCTGGGCCAGTTGTTGCCAGTGCCCTGGCCCCAAACTTGTATAAGGGTGAAAATATTGATGTGAGGGTGGAGAGGGATACGTCATGAGCTGCATCGGATGGTATTCTAGACCGGCAGACGAGCCCAATTGAAGTCCATCTGAATGCGTGTATACGCCTGCTGCCATCGGTGATTGCTGATTGCCCATTGTCGCATCTCCAGGGGAAGGAATGCGCGAATAGTGATGAAAATACTGATCTTCTCCTGTGCCCGAGTGCTCCGTGCTTCGCATTAAATGCGCAAAACGTGCTTCGACGACGCGCAAATCTGTATCTTCAAATGATCTCAGTACAGCTCGTTCAACTGCAGTACGCTCGAGACGCTGAGTGCTGGTCGAATTGCTTTCATGACTTGGGCTAAACAGACTCGGTGCCTGGACTGCAATTGCCTGTAAGAACTTGCCTGAGCCAAGCGGCAACTCGAGTTGATGGAGCTGATGCGCCGCCTGCGTAGCATTCGTGTCACTGTCGAACTTCACGAAAGCTATCCCTTGCGTTTCGCCAGTACTCTTGACAACCTCAATGTCCATAAACTCCATTCCCGATAATGATGACACCACCGACGAAAGCATGTGAGTCGTCAGAAAGCGGTCGTACATCAAAAATACCCAAAGGCGATCTTTTCCAGCTGACGGAAGGATTGCCGATATGGGTGGCTCAGGCTTTTTTGCCAGCGGATGACCAGACTGCGAGGTAGAAGTGCATTTCAATGCTGTTCCAGCGTGAAATTGTGCTGGTTTCTCACGCTGCTGCAAGCCAGTATCGTGTGCAAATGATAACTAGGAAGAAGCATCACATGGCTTGTCGTTAGCATATCAACGCCTTGTCCGACCAGATATGTCCACGTACCGTCATGAACTCAGGCCGTTCCGGGTCTTCGTCGCCCTGTGACGATTCCTCTCTGAAAGATTTAACAACGAACGCTGCAGTGCTAGGCTGTTAAAAGCAGACATGTACGTCAGACTGGCTCATTAAGCGAGCGCGGACCGAAGGCTTCTAGCAGCAACAACATTACCTTGGAATAAATGATGTAAGCCATGGTTTTCACGCGACCAAAACTTCGGACAAGCTCTGCGGATTCAAAATCGCCATACACACTAAACATTGCTTCCACTTCTTGATCCGTGAACTGCATCAAAGTAAACAACATCTGAGGCGAATTCCAAAAACAGCAACCTATGGTAGAAAAACGTGGCAGTACCTTGTACGTTGACGTGAAAAAGAGCTTGGTGTGCACCGGCTCAGCTGGCTTCGATTCGGACTCGAGCTTTATGCTTCGATCGTGTACACAGCTCTTCTCTAACTTGGTTGTAGCGGGCCAATCTTGCCTTCGATCTACCACGAAGCTATCATGGTCACGTCTATCCTCAGTTGCCCGCTGCTTTGTTGATCGGTACAGCCCTTCAATTCCATTCTCCGAAGACTGTCGTTTACACAGCTTTTTCAGTGTTACTTTGGCATTCGTTGCGTCAGGTGACAAGCCAACGTCGCTGCGATCGGAGGGCTTTTCTACGGGAGGCAACGCTTTGAATTTGGTATGTACATGAGCGGTTTGAGTCGGCGATGGCGACGTCGTCGTATTGCTCCGTTTGCGCCGGATGCCACTACCGTCGGACGTGTCTTCTGTACTTGATCCAGCGATTTCTAAACTCTGTCGACGCCTGCGGAGGTGTTGTTTTACATTATGGGGCGGCATCGCACCACCATTTCGTGTCGCTACACCATCTGCACGTTGCAGTGCATCGGACAAAACCTTACGAATCTTCATCGGTGTCGGTACGAGTGGTCCTGACCGAACACTAGGTGCTAGTGAGTTTGTGCTTTTTCCTTCTTTAGAAACTTCATTCAATCCGGGCCGTACAATTTTGCAGTTTTCATCTTTCCTTTGCCGCTTTACTTGATCAAGTGTTGATCCCACTCGCAAGTACATAGCAAGCAGATCGTCATTCGTTTTATTGGGTACCTCACGCTTCTCCACCGCGACAAGCATTGCACACATCACTTGCTCCACTTGTATCTGGTCTTCCTCAGGCACCACCAACTCATCCTTACAAACATCCGCAGTCAGCACATGTTTTTCCCTCACTAAGCTCGTTTCTGTCTTTTCACTCGTTGCATTCACAACACCGAGTTGGCATATTCTAAGTTGTTGATTGTCCAAGACTGGCGTAGCACGACTCGACCCCAATGGAAGAGCTACAACGGGCGGACTCGACCGCTGTCGCTTCCCAGGCAGTCTCGCCTCAATACCGCCGTCGTCTTCTTGTTGACGCACCCCTTCTATCTTCTCATCCAGGTCCAGTCGCGCATGCTGGTCACGCTTTACTTTGCCATTACCGCTCACTGGTCGCTCCTTGGCAACTGTTACCTACAAGAAGATAGAAAAAAGCAATCGTCACCATCCAGCTCACCAAACAAAAAAGAGACGTGCACCTCCAGCATCTGTCGACATTACCTTGAGAATATGTCCATCGTCCAACTTCATGTGGTCCAGTGTATCAATAGCTGCAAAAGCATCTTCCGGGTCTTCGTACTGTAGAAATGCAAAGCCCTATTTGACACATTTGTGCCACACCAAAAACCCAAAGACCCAATATTACCACCACGAATATCCAAATGCAATACAAAAAACAAGTCAATAAAAAAGCACAACCCTACCCGCGACTTTTTGCTGCGATCAAGCGCCAAGTGCAGGTGTTTAATTAGACCGCACGTTGAGAAGAGCGCACGTAATTCGTCCATTTTACACGAACGACCACACACGACAAACAGACGAGGATGATCCAAATACTGCGGGTCAGTGGTAGTCGCTGTTGTGCGCGTCACGCTCGACGGAGCGTCGGCGTTGTTCATGCTCGGAATCGATTACGAGGGACTGCTTCTGTGACGAGGTGGTGGCAGTAGTTATTCTGAAAGAGAGGGTTTCCGGTGGTCGTGACGTTTTCTGTTGATATTGGGTCCTTTGAGTGAGCAAAAAAGGGTATGAAATCTGGGATGCCATGTATGCTCGATTCTTGATAGTACTAGTCGCAACAATCAGATTGACATCATATCGATTGCCGATGTCGAGCACTTCCTGGATGAACAAACCTTTTATTGTCATAAATCGATACAGGAATATTGTTACGGGAACACGGGCGAAAGCGAATAGAAAAATGCGTCATGAGGCATGTGTGTTTAATTAGACGACAGGGTGACGTTTGAGCAAGCGCTTGTGAAGCGGAATCATGTTTCCTCACTACGAGAAACATCTTGAGTGGAGACGATATATTGTCAATGTTTCGGAGCTATCGCATGTACGTCAGCGCTTTATGAGGACCACTTGGTGTGCTGCAAAATCTTTACACAAGAATCATTTCTCAATTGATTGCTGCGTCGTCGCTTGCATAGTCGAATTGTAATGGACTGTATTCCCGTAAGGCCGCTGTTTTCGCGTGACGACACTGTCCCCGAAACTCGATACACTTTAACTCGGATTCAGTAACGACATATTCGTAGATCAACATACTTTGTGATTCAGTAACTACGGCTGTGTATGCTGGACACATATGGATTACAATATCAGACACCAACCTTTCACTCTAATGTTTACATCCCAAAGCTTGCGACGGTAGTGATTACTTGTCGTCGTCCGTGTGACAAGCAGGCGTAAGCTTTTTCAACGTCGATTGCACAATTGCGTAGGAGAAAAGCGTTGTTGAGAACAACGATGACCAAAAGTTGGTATTTGCCTCTTGTAAAAATGTTAGCATCAACGTTTCTTCAACGTTCACATTCGCTCCCCCTTTCGACAGTTTGACTGCACATGAGTCGTTGGGTCTGATAACGGTACAAACTTTACCAGATAGAGCTTTGGTCCTCGTAATTTTATACCGGGACTACGCAAACTACATATTGTTCTACGGTAGGCCGAAGTTCTAGCATGGCGTACTTCTAGCTTCTCAGCAAGCGTCCATATGCAGTGTTTGAGGTCTGCAGGGGAAGAGTCTGGAAGGACGAGTCGGCTAGGTTTGCGATCTTCATTGTACGCGGTGGAGATGACCGGAGTGCCCACGCACGTCCACGATACGCGATCGAAGTGCGACCAATGCATAGATCAGCTCTTCGCTTTACTCCTCTATTCCATAAATACGTAACGCTGCGTACGACTTACGGCATCCTCGCGCTGATAATTCATGTTGTAACAAAGACATTTGATCTGATAAGCAACGCATACGAAACACTCAGCTCGTGGACAGCACTTTATGGCAGGAACGTTTAAGCGCTCCGACTCTATCATTCAAAGAAACAGATTGACACTATAGTGCATGTGAACGACAATACACTTGCAATAAACCCACTTTTGTTCAGCCTCCGTCTTGCAGAGTTCTCTCGGTCCACGAAGACAAGTCGAATCAGAGGATCAAACGCTATTTGCTTCTCGTTACTACCTGATTTTGTACACCAACCAAAGCAACCGCTCGATACAATTGCGAAGTGCGGCATAGAGCAAGCAAGCGAGATGCGGTGTCCGTCTCATGTATGACGCAATCAACGACGATAGCAGCGTCGTTTTTTTAACTGCAGTGCCACAAATCAAGCGGCTACCGTCACTAAATGATCAGTGACATGTGTGTGTCTGAGCCGTGTCAGTGCCATTATCTTTTAATAGAGCATTAGCGGAGCCCAGCAGCTGATCGACGGACGACATGACGGACACGTCTCTCCCAGCAGCTACCGTGGAGTTCGTCGTGCGCTTGCTCGACGAAGCAGCAGCAGCAGATCGTGTCGTGTGTCTATTGGGTAGTGCAGCGGAGCTCGGTGCCTGGGACGTCGCGAGAGCTGTGCCCCTGGAGCTCGTCATAAAGCAGAAAAGCGAGAGTGAGAGCACGTGGCGCGCACTCATTCCCTTCACTGCTGCCACAAACACGCTCGAATACAAGTACATAATAAAGCACAGACAGACGCTCGAGTTGGTGTCGTGGGAGGGGTTACCGGGCAACCGGACGGTCACGACCGCCCACGGCCCGAACGTCGCACTGTAAGAAGATCTTGGATACTAAAATGAGCTGTAAAAAGTGGAGGTACTAATGACTTTCTCGGCTTTTTTGTTGCTTTTTTACTGCTGCTACTACTATATAGACGAGCTATTTCGAGTCAGAGTTCCACGTATACGACGTCCCGAGCTCCAGTTCCAGGACCTCGTGGCGCTGAGCTGGGCAATAATGGCAGCACGAACGGGTTTCAAGAGTGGCGCTGCTGTCGGACAGAGAGAGAGGCGAACCCGTGGTGGGAAGTAGACTTGGGAAAGCTGGTTGGTATCTCGAGCGTCCACGTGTGGAACGCCATGACGTACCATGAACAAGCTAAACATCCTCGCAGCCGTCCACCGCTGACGTCCAAGTCGTCGCACGCGCCTCCGTTGTGGATCTTTTTCTCAAAAGAGCCGCTAGGTCGTGGAGCTGATTCATTTGAAGACGCACAAGCGAAAGCCGCGGCAGATCCGTCTTCTGTGCATGCGATTGAGATGCAGAACTCGTTCGGTAGTCGAGCTCGATCGCTGAATTTTCCTGCTCGCGATTCGCATCGTGGTGAGAGTGTCAATGGTGGTGATTTTCATGTTGCAGAAGCTTCAGAGCTTTCGTCTGTTGAAGCGCGCTACGTACGACTGCAATGCGCTGGCGTCTCATGCGCTCTGCAGTTTGCTGAACTCCAAGTATTCGCGCACACTGCTGAAGACGATCACGACACGCTGCGACAGAATGATTTGTGTATCAAAGTCGACGATGGTTTCTACGGTGTTGCAACAGCAATGGAAGAAGACTTGCGCGAGTATATAGAAAGTGGATGGATGGACCCCGCAGCCGATGTGGCGGAGCTGAAAGTATGGGTTGGTAGCTTTAACAAGCCAGCCATTCAGTGGTTTGACGCTGACCCGAAGCATGATCGTGCGGTGATTGACATGCGGTACGAAAAGCGTGTGATGAATGGCAATCAGGCAACGCACAGCCCTCAGTCTCAGACGAATCTGCTAGTCAATGGCAAGTCAAGTAGCACATGGGAGTCACTTCCCGTGGAGGTCAAAAGTGCAGCTCTGCTAGACAAAGAGTCAACAGAGCTGCGCAAGCTTTTCGACGAACACCAGCAAAAGGCTGGCGCCGACATCTCAGCATACCTGAACAATGACCTTAGCGCAGCACCTCCGTCCGCAGAGTCTGCCGATGTATCGTGGCTGTCAAGACTAGCCTGTGTTCAAATGCTCGAGGCGTCAGACATGAAGGCTTTGTCGGATAAGGTTGCCACGCAGAAGTACGTGAAGGGCGAAAGCATCCTACATTACGCCGAACAAAAACGCGCTGTTTTCTACGTGAGATCAGGTGACGTAGAGTTACTGGGACCAAAATCATCAACGGGTACGCTTCTCCTTAAAACGCTTGCAAAGGGCTCCGTGTTCAACGAGATGGGAATCTTTAGTGTTTGGTCCCGACAACCAGTCTTGTTCAGAGCAAAGGATGACGTCGTTTGCGAGGTACTGGACCTCGAGACGCTCCTCACCGTCCTGGGAGCCAGCAAAGTCACTTCCATTCGCAACGGTTACGCGCGCAGTAGACGCAAAGCGGCATTGTTGTCGGAAGACAGAACGGTGCATTACACGGATGCCACCCACGCCCAAGTATTCTGCGTCAAAGTGCCTGTGGATGTTGTTGACGGGAGCAAAAATCATACGGACGGGCTCCTTCATCGCTGGACACTGGATGTTTACGATTGTCAGGAGGATGCACAGTCGGGATCTTTCAATAGATCGAAGCTCTTGGGATCAGCTTTTCTTCTTCCATCGCAGATCAAGAAACAGGAGGACTCGGACCTAACGGTTCCGATCTTTTCCACGAATATGGACGTCATTGGTCAGCTCACATTGGCGTACTTAGTTCTGACCCCTTTCGCCCACCCCAAGAACAACATCGCGAATGTTTGGCGCTCGTATTGGCGCGAGCGACCTCCTCTTACGATCGGACATCGAGGCATGGGACGGTCACACTACCAGGTCGATGGATATCGCCTCGCGTTGACTCGTGAAAACACACTGGCTTCGTTCATTTTGGCTGGTCGGAGCGGTGCCGATTTCGTGGAGTTTGACGTGCAACTGACCAAAGACAAGGTGCCCGTAATTTACCACGATTTCATGGTAAACGTTGGTCTGGAAGACAAGAGCGCTGGGTCGTTTGGTACGAAATCCGAGATGTACGAGATCGGCATCCATGACATGACCTTCCGTCAGCTGACACATGCCCATACGTCCCCTGTGCCGCACAAGAGGAGCAAGAGCCAAACGCTGCAAAGTCGTTTGAAAAAGCACTGGGCACGCCTACAAAAAGATAAGCAACTACTTTCTCCGAGACACGGACCTTTCACGGGGCACGACACCATGGCTACAGAAGAAGGCCATCTAGTGGAATTCTTCCCTCGGCTCAAGGATTTGCTCAAGCATGTTCCTGCGGAAGTCGGTCTGAACATCGAAGTCAAGTACCCGGACAGCTTTTTCCATGCAGCGATGCGAAGCTTGAGCAGCTTCACCATCAACGCCTATGTTGACACGATCTTGAAGTGTGTGTTTGACCACGCTGGTTCGCGTCGCATATTTTTTTCGTGCTTTGACCCAAGTATCTGCGTGGCTCTCCGTGTGAAGCAAACAAAGTACCCCGTGCTGTTTCTGACGTATGGGTTCATGGCGCCACATACGATGGATGCGCGCATGACACTTCAGTTCGCGACGAATTTCGCCAAGATGGAAGAGTTGCAAGGTATCGTGTCCAACTCGGACGCGATCATTGAGACGCCGGAGCTTGCACCGCTCGTGAAGAAATACCTCGGCACGGTGCTCATGACATGGGGCGACCAGAACACAAACCACGAGATGGTGCAGATCCAAAAGCGTTACGCAGTGGACGGCGTCATCAGCGACAACGTCATCGACCTCATTAACCAGGACAAGAAACTACAGGCGCTTAACAAGTAGGCTACTTGTTGAGCCCCCCCTATCACAGTACCAGCAGCAGCAAGAGCACAGCAACTACGAACGATGTTGAGATGATGAAAGTGAATTAGACCGGTTTACCAGCGACTCAGCAGATGGAGCAAACTACATATTGTGGAAATATTCTCGAGCATCAATGCTCATTTTAAGCTCTCGCCTGAACTCCAAAGTCCGTCCGCGGTTCCAGACATGTATGTATCGGTGATTTGCTGCATCAATCCCACCCCAAGAGACTCCGTTTATGGCGGACACGATGGAAATTTGCAGTCGTTATTCGGATCAGCAGCGAGGGTTTTGCCTGTTGATTCACACCAGAGTCCCACCTCCGGACATGCTGGACGACTGTTGCGCGGGATTCCGTCGTTTGGATCCTCCACCTGGCGAGCAACACCCTTGTTGTCGAGTGCGAAGCCTGCGAGCACGTCCTTTGGATCCGCGCCGGTCTTGTTGTCACAGTTTGCTCCGGACTTGGAGACATTCCCCGCGTCCGAGATCGCAAATGTAGCCATGTACGTTATTGCTAGTTTAAGATAATGGCAGCGCATATCTCAGTCAGTCGCTTTTTTGAAGAATGACGTCGACTTATCAGCGAGCGACTGCTGAAAAAAAGAAGAAAGTCTGTGGATGATGATAATCCTGTCAGCTCGTATATATCCACAATCGAACGATTTCAACGGGTTTCTATCTTCACCTCCCTCAACAGCTCCTTAGCGGCTTTTGGCGTTCCCCGTTTGTCCCATTGACTCGTCGCATATATCACCCACTCACCCATTTCCATCCGTACGTTCGTGTTCTTGTGTCGTTGCGCTCTGTATTTCTAATTCACCACCTCGCTCACTCACGTCCGTTCTTTGTACCACATGGAGCCAAACAGTCGACACATGTCACAGCACCGACGGCATGCACTCGAGAAGCAGATCGCGCACCTTGAAGCGCGAGGAGCTCTTTTACCCAGAGATGCACGGACTCTGCGCAGCCAATTGCACAACAGCACGAGCGGAGCTTGGGACGCGGTGGACCTGCGGCTAAAGCAGCTCGCACTTAACTGGAATCCATACCAAGATGAAGAGCAGGTGACAGCTGTAGACAAGAAGGAAAAGAAGCTCAAGACGGGGATCAAGACAGAGAAGATGGAGCTGGATTTGTACCAGGTGCTGGCTCTGGACAGCTCGGTTCATGTGACTGGGGACGATGTCAAGCGGCAGTTTCGGAAACTGGCTCTGTTGGTGCATCCGGACAAGTCTAGACGAACGGGTCAGGTGAAAAGGGACCGGGAGGGTCCAGCAGATGAGCAAGTTGTAGACGGTTTACGAGACGTGACCGAGTTTGCACGGCTGAGGGTGGCCTACGAGACGCTGGTAGACCCTGTGAGACGGGCAGCCTATGATGCTAAACGACCGGAAGGCTCGCGGTTGCAGCGGCATGAACTGTTGGGTGAAGTTGTGAAGGATCAGGTGAAGCTGGAGGCGTCGACGGACTTTGCGTCGTTGGAGTGGATGGCACGTGTGAAGCACAAGATGGACGTGATGGCGCGACTTGCCGAGTGGGCCACGTTGCTGTCGCTTGATGCGACGGAGTTGCGCTTTGAGACTGGCGAGCCTTGCACTGGTAATGGATGTGGCAAAATCGTGAGCATGGACCGAGACTTGGAGTGTTCTGGATCGCCACGTCGTCGTGTGTATATTTGCCTGTTCCATAAGTACATCCACGCTTGTGATGAACGATGCACAAGCGCAGCCGGCGACGCTGAGTTAGACTGGCGCGTGTGTCCGATGCGAGCGTATTGGCTTGTCCAGAATTGGCTGTTTGATCAGTTGCAGAATGCAATGTCACAGCAACAGCAGACAAAGGAACTGCACCTCGACGTGGCAGCTAAGGGTAATCAAAGTGGACAGCCTGTGCGTGAAAAAGTGAAGCGAGACGCGGATCGGGAGCCGTTTGCAGCATTGAACGAGGAAAAGGATGCGCCAGTGTGTGAGTTGCAATCGTCGGAGATTTTTCTGGGCGACCAGTACACTCGCTTTCATCTTGATAAGCTCGAAGAGTGTGAAAGTCGTGATTGTCGAGGAAGGTTTCAGTTTCTTGAAGAGGGCATTTATGCTTGTCGCCGTCACGGTACGCCTCATATCTGCACTTTTGAGCAGTGTGATCGACAAGAGCTACGCGAGGGCAGCTACGTTTGCTGGGTGAGTGGCAAAGTCTATGGTCACGAACGCGAGCAGGTGGGTACGGATGTGCGTACGCGTCGCGTCGTGTATTCAGATGCACAGGGTGACGAGAGCTTTGTGGAAATGGAAGTTCCGGTGATGCTGCCGTTGGGTAAGCCTACAGGGGTTTTATTGGAAGGAGATTCGTCTTTCCA
This sequence comes from Hyaloperonospora arabidopsidis Emoy2, assembly GCA_000173235.2. Taxonomy (NCBI): domain Eukaryota; phylum Oomycota; class Peronosporomycetes; order Peronosporales; family Peronosporaceae; genus Hyaloperonospora; species Hyaloperonospora arabidopsidis. Next base: position 249,144 of record JH598169.1, read on the forward strand.
GCGCTCCGATAACGTGTCGTCACTGTCTCCGCCGCCACCGGACGAGAAAGCTTGGAATAAGCAGTCGCTGGCAAGCTCTAATGGCTGGGCTGATTGTGCTCGATCGAAGAAGCGTGGTGTGCGAAAGAGTACTGATGGCCATCGAGAACGAGAAACGTCGCTGGTGCGCAAGCGCTTGCATGAACGGTTGACGTCAAAAATGGAGAAAACAGCGACAAGGTCCTTTCACATCTTTTTGAAGCTGCCCCCACCTGTTGCGATTCTGCCCAAGGTGGCGTTGGAGCTTGAAGAAGCCACAGATAGCTCGAACGAGGATGATTTGTCCACCAAAGGCAGTAGCAGTAGCAGGGAAAACCTGCTGCAGATCTTCGTGCACTCACACCACACTGTCAGTTACATTAAGTACTGGATGGAGGAGCTTACGGAGCAACAATTGTCGATATGGGATCAGCAGATATACTGGGACGATACTCTAATCGGTGAGGAGGCCAACTTGATGGTTCTGGAAGAGCACGGAATATCCTCTGGCTGTGTGCTTGAGCTGCGTCTGCACGAGGATTGTCCACTATTGGTATCTGCCTGGACTGACAAAAATGCAGCGACTGGAGGTGCGAGCGGTGTTCCTGTGGAGTACAACACATTGCAGATTTCGAAAGAGGCACAAGAAGACATGGGCGAGCAGCAGGAAGAGTGGGAAAACGTCGTGATGGCTGAGGAGGAGGCTTTTGAGGAGTCTCGACTTTGCCTGAAACGCAGAAAGTTGGATCGTCTTGGTGCTTTGGAACATACCGAAGTGATTCAATACGACAACGCGAAGTCTGTCCCTCGACTGGTTGGCGTCATTCAGAAACACGCGATTGCTGACAGCGACGACAGCAAACATATACGGCAGCTATTTTCACCTGATCCGAAGACGAAAGCGCAATCTGAGAAGGATGGAGCTTTGGTGTCTGCTAAAAGCGAGGTTCTGGTGAAAGAAGAGCAAGCGCAAATTCCGCGAGATGCTAAGGCCATGCAAGCATTGTCGGACGTTGCCAGACCGGTAAAGCGAGTCAAGCAGGTGCAGGTAAAGCAAGAGTAAGTCTTGTGCCGGACTTTATTTTTCATTCATTCATCGATTAGTGCAGCAAAGACCCGTCGGCAGCTTTCAAAGAGTGACATCGTGATAGCGGTGGATGGAGCATGGAAGGCAATGCGTGCTCCTGCTCCTTTATACAGTGCCGGGACACCCTCAGTTCTACTCATTGGAATGTCAGAACATCAGCAGAACACAGTGGTTAGTCAGCATTTATCTCGTTCCAACCACAAGAGCCAATCAAGCTGCACAAGAAGATTATGCATGACAGATGAGTCAAGATCAGGGTGGTGGTACATACCGTATCACTTGAGTGAGACCATCGACAATTCCGCGATAGGCTGCAGGTGCAGCGTCCGTGGTGTAAGCACGTTGAACCTGTCATTTTTTACGCCAAGCGTTGTGAGGAGGTTGTCTCTATTGATCGGCAGCTACAACAAGGTAAAGGAGAGTCGAATGCAAAGCGTACCTGTAGCCTGAGCTTGATGAGGTCCAATGGATTGGTGAGGAACGACGCCGTGGCCCCAGCAAGTGTGGCACTTGTGAGTGTGTAATGTGCAGGTAGCTCGTCCGTTTCGAGTCGCTTTTGCATGACCGCTTTGCTCTTCTCGTAAAACATGAAGTAGAGCGCCGAGAAGGGACCAAAGGAGAGTAGCGTGGCCAGGTAGCCCTTGTACAGGCTCCCAAGACGTTCCGTGCGCGCAATTGTCTGCAAGGCGTCCATGGTATTGCGGTAGTAAAGTTGCTGCTGCTGCTGCAGAGCTCCTGAAAGCGGCTTCGTTTGTACTTGCATGCGTTCCTTGATGACATCGATCGGGACCCACAGCACACAGCTCAGTGCTTCGGCCATCATTCCTGCTCCCAAGTAGAGCACTGATGGATTCTCACGGAAGCTCTCGACACTTTGAAGAGCGTCTTTCCAGAGTTCATACGACGTCAAGTAGAGACAAGTGGCAGGTGCGGAGCCCAGCATGCTCACCCCAATTCCTCGATACAGTCCTCGCAAATGCCGTGTACTGTGCAGTGCAGCAAGAAACAAAACAGCAGCCGCTCAATAGAATCGAGCATCATCTTCTTTGCATAGAGAAGTTTTACAAAAATACAAACCTGAGCGTTCGAAGACTGAGCTGGGATCCAATAGTTTGTCCGGTAGAGGTGCTCGCTTGGAGCCGAGCTTTGACAGTATCCAAAGGATGGCAGAAGACGCGGCCGATCATACCAGCAGCTGCACTTCCCTACAGGAACAAGCGCATCCAGTGGAAGGCTATCAGCAAGCCAATAATTGTGGCAGATTTCTAGTAGTGACAAGGTTATGGACGTACCAGAAGGGTGGGGAGTTGGGAAGGGGACTACAAGCAGTCGATAAAAATGCACGACATATAGCAGACAGACAAGAGGAGAAATAGACTCGAGCATTAGAATCGATAGCAACGGTCGGTGTTTTTGACGAAGCTTCAGTTACGAGTTCAGACGCGACGTACTTTTGAATGGCCGACGTCTCCCATTTGCGTGTCAAATGGTTAGCTGAGACTGAGGATGAGGGGACATAGATCGTGCAAGTCGCTGGATTGTTCGAATTGTTCGAGTCGCGACTTAACATCGTTGTAAATAGAAGACAATGTTAGGTATTTTGTCGTATACGTACGTATACAGCATCCCCGACGCGATAGTGTTGTTTTGTATTTCTCTTTTTTACGGGAGCTGTTGTTGGTATTAAATGGCGGTATATACGTCGTAGTCACGATTGAGTGTGCTGATATCGTCCAGCAGTGGAAGAAGACGAAGAGCTCTCAGGGTATGCGACCTATCTACCTATTGCAGATGATTGCGACAGAAGCGCTAATGGTAACAGCTTTGCAGCGCCTACTTCTTGTGCTTAGTCGGCAAACAGCTCCTTCAACTATTGTCAGACCTCGCTTGTTGGCTTTAAAGCAAACAATTATCGAGTAGGGAAAGGTTAAACGTACCGGTCGCGAGTGGGTCATTTGTTTTGGCCAATCAAAAGCGGACCTTCTAATCAGAATTAAGTATACCCAATCTAATTCTGATGATACCATCCTAAATTTGGTATACCTACCCTTATTCTAACTATTTAGATCAGGCAACAAAGTGAAAGGAATGAGAGAGAGTGAGAGACAGTGATTAAACATCCGGCGATAAAGTCTATATACAGTGGATATTTTGACGCAGTAATCTTGGTAGCAAGGCATACTGCGCTTGTGTCATGCGTACATATTCATACCATATAACTACCATGTCTTTATATTGCAGAAATGATTACATTAGCGTCATGGTGAAATGCATCCCCGCTGGCAACGCTGAAAGACCTGTTCATGAAATACGTGCAACACATTTAAGTACGTGACGGTTTCCCAATGATCCGGCTAATAGCAACGTCGTCAGCGAGAATGTCACTTACATGACAATGACAGCAATGACGCCGATACCATGATTCCAGCGTCAAGGCAACCAGCGTCAAGGAATGACGTATAAAAGTCATTATTAGACGAGTATTAGATGGTGGTGGACTCTCACAGACGTCCTCCTGAATAGAAAAGCAAACCAACACACATAAGTGTTATGTGGCATGTATATGTACGCCTCAAACAAATGCAGTGTGCTCCGCAAGTATAGTGTCACATCAACGGAGCCAAATATGTAGTTTATTAATTGGTGTTATTAATCGCTACTCTCTGCATCCTATTAATTACCTCGGCCTTCGTAGCTCATCGCGAATGAAATCTCGAAGTGGGGTAGGTATACCAAAATTAGGATGGTATCATCAGAATTAGATTGAGTACAACAGATTGAAATTAAAGGTCATATTTTTGATTGGCCAAGACAAATTGCCGGTACAATGACCCACTCGCGACCAGTACGTTTATCCTTTCCCTATCGAGTGTTATAGACCTAAATTAGTCTGCATCGTGAGGTTGCCATCATTTTATAAATGGTCTCGATAATAAACACGTCGCGCGTAGCGAAGTACCAGAGGACAGAAAGCTAAAATGTACCATCAAAGCCGGCGTCTAAGTAGACCAAATTGATGTCGCATCCAGGTAAGCTGATTTGCTTTAACACAAACATAAATTCTGACTCAAATCCCCAAACTCGATTCAACAGTCTTTAAATAAAACCAAGTACTACAACCCGTAAAACCGCTTTTTCCATCACGGCGATTCCACCTGCACTGCCAAAAGTTGCTCAATAGTCATAATAGTAATAAAAATCCACTATAACCCAAAATGACGCGCGTGTACCTCGACTATAACGCCACGACGCCCATCGAGCCTGCCGTGCTGCAAGCGCTGCTGCCGCATCTCGGCCCGCTTTTTGGCAACGCCTCCTCTTCTTATGCTCTTGGCCAAACAGCAAAGAAGGTGGTGGCCGTAGCGCGTACCCAAGTGGCGTCCATGTTGGGCGCCGTAACCCCAGCCGAAATCGTGTTTACATCCGGGGGTACCGAGTCTATTAATTACGCCATCAAAGGAGCAGCACTGGCTGCCAAGCGCTTGAGCGGCCGTAACCACATTGTAACTTCTTGTGTGGAGCACATTGCAGTACTGGAGACATGCAGATGGCTACAGACTCAGGGATTTCAAGTCACGTATGTTCCGGTGGACCCCTTTGGCTGCGTCCACGTACAAAATGTACTGGACGCCCTCACGCCTCAGACGTGTCTCGTGTCCGTTATGCTCGCAAATAACGAGGTGGGTACATTGCAACCGGTGGCTGAGATCGTTCAAGTCGTGCGGCAATTTGAAGCCAACCAGGGGTCAAGCGGAGCCATTGTCGTGCACACGGACGCGAGTCAAGCTATTGGCAAAGTCCGGGTGAACGTGCAGGAGCTTGGCGTAGACTTGCTGACAGTAGCAGGTCACAAGGTGTACGCACCCAAGGGAGTTGGGGCGCTCTACGTGCGTGAAGGCACGAGGCTGGATACGTTGATTCACGGAGCGTCGCAGGAGAGTGGACGACGCGGTGGCACGGAGAACGTGGCACTGATAGCAGCGCTGGGACAGGCGTGCGCGCTTGTTGAAGAACATCTTTTTGAGTATGCAGTCGTCATGCAGGAGAGCAGGGCGTCTCTCCTCGAGCACATCCAGAAGCACTGCAGTCTGACGAATGTCAGCTACCAGGTGAACGGCCACCCTGATCTGGTGCTGCCGAATACGCTCAGCATTAGCTTTGGGAACATCATCGCATCGCAACTTCTGGACTGTAAGCACTGCACTGTATTGAACAAGCGTACTTACCTCACTCACTTTGTCACAAGGTGCTGAGCCCAATGTCGTCTGTGTGTTGTGACGATGTGTGCTTGCAGTAATTGAGGCCGAAGGCGTTTGTGCGAGTGCTGGATCAGCATGTCATAGCCACAATCGTTACGATAACACCTGTGGGGAGGAGAAAAGCCTACAGCATCAAGAAGACATTACTATTTCGCATGTGCTGGCGGCCATGAATGTGGCTCCAGAGTTTGCCAAGGGGACGCTCCGCTTGTCCGTTGGTCGATCGACGACACAGGAAGAGGTACTGCACGCTGCTAACGCGATTCACAAGGCCATCCAGCAACTCTTGTAGATAAGTCAACATGTACACTTATGACGTCTCCATCACGTTTTTGCTTTCTGGGTGGTGGAGCCTTTCAATCAATGAGAGCAAGCGACGTGAAGCGGACATGTTCAGCGTGCTGTCCACCGCGTACGCACTTTTCTTGGCGATGCAAAGTCCTGCTAATTTTGTTCATTCATCCTTTTCGTTCCCACCTGTCTCAGTAGCGCTTTGAAATCCAAGCCAATAGCCATTTGAGGTGCGTGAGCATATACTTGAGCGCTCGAGTCCACTGTTCATCATTGCCGAGTGAAATAGGCAAACCACCAATTTTACCACGCTCGACCTTATACGGAAACTTGAGTGAAGGTTCTTCTTTCATAGCGCGACGACCCGCATCCTCCACACACTCGAGAAAGAGAATCATGGCCTGATTGAAGCCGCGACGGCGAAACATGCCACCGTCGCTGTACAGACTGTACTCCTTTCCGTACATATTGACCACACGGGAGTAGCTCCCTCGGGGCACAAGGCGGTTTCGTGAAAACTCAAAATCAGCGCGATCAGCAATTGTTGCTAGCAACAACACTGCCTGGCCCATCGCAGCATTGATTTCCACCCACTCTACTGGCTTCGACGGCAGTCGACCGAGTCGGAGGCCATTGATCGTACCAAAAAGACCGTCGTGCCAAATGTGGAAAACATCGTTGCAAACGTTGTAGCGCTGGAGCCGGCGTAGCATATCCGAGGCATGAACGGCGAATACACCCACGGACTGGCGCTCGTCGCGACTCAAACCCAACAAATGCTGCAAAAAGGCTCCTTCAGCAAACGTCCCATGGACCAAATGCTCCAGGTCCATTCCGGTTGACCAAAGCTCACGTCTCTTCGCTGCAACTTGTGCAGTTTCATCCTCAATGGCCTCCATTTCAGCCTTAAGCTGCCGCTCTTCTTCCTCCAGGGCGCGAAGCTCTGGATCAGAGCGCCACTCATCGCCGTCGTCATCGTACTCTACGTCATCGCAAAACGTTCGTCCTGATGCTCGCTCTTCGTCTACGAACTGAGCCATAAAACCCTCGTATTGTGCGTGATCTTTCTCAAGTTCGTGCAATGCTCTGCAGCAATCAAATAGATATACAACAATCAGATCCCGCCAAAGACGATGCGCAAACTCTCTACCAGGTGCTCACTTACTGGGTGAATCGGGAAACTACCCTAGCTTCACAGTCATGGCAAGTTGGCAATCTCTTCTTCAGAAGAACCGTGCTAGACAAGCAATCGCCATAATGAGTTGCAGTGCTTTCTATGTACAAGTCAGTTGCTCAAGCGTACCTGCAATCCAATAGCTCCTGAAACCAACAGAGGTCGCTGCCATCAATGCGGCGCTTACGGATCAAACGCCTTTGACGTACCTGTAAAATCGCATCACTCGATGCTGCAATGCTGTTATGTTCGTCTTCATCTGCCACCTCTTCTCCGGACACGAAACACCCCTCCGTCTTGCCGAACTCAGCGTACGATACTGCATACACCCAGCCTTCTTCGTCACATCGTGGAAGAGTAAGGTCCACTTTCCAATCTGATATCCACAAGTGTGATTTATTCAAAAGCCGGGCCGGCACGACATCGGTAATGCTTTGTCCAATATCCCCGCGATTGCAGCTCGTAAAAGCTGCAATCCCATTCATGAGATCAAACTCTGCGTGTACCCAAACAGTCCCATCTTTGCTGAGGTCTAGATGTTGTCGTTCCCAGATAATTTCCGGGACCACCGCCGACGTCTTTTGCTGCTGCTGACTTAGCGAAGACCTAACCGTCTGTGCTGTTTCGTCCTCTTCGTCCACGTCTGTCGTCTCTCCAGCGTCTGTTCCTTCTGTAAGTCGAGATAGTCGATCCTCCTCTTCTTCTCCCTTGCTATACCGCTGCTCAGCTGGATGCTCGTAAACCACGGGGCGGAGCCGCATGATCTTCTCCTCAATAGACATGGGACTGTACTGAAATTTGAGCAAGGCACCGCATTGGTGGCACGTAAACAAGCTCTTGCCTTCCATCGCGACGCGTCTGGCGTAACGCGCCGAGCTCTTGGTGAAAGGCGAGCAGGACGCGCTGGCCGATGAAGGTGCTGGAGCTAATGATAAGGCAGACGAGGCCGCGGTTGTGGGCACTCCAGTCGAGGCTGGCGGCCGGGGCGCCCAAATAGTCATAGGCGTCTCATATGTGCTATTATTGTGCATTACGACGGCGTTTTCTCAGCTTCTAGACAGCGGTTGCGAGCAGTTGAAGGGTGAGAATGAAGAGAAGGAAGCAGAAGAGATACGGGTGGTGATACAAGGATGCGTGGAGGAAGATTGGTCGAGATACGAGACAGAGAAGCACGACGACGAGCGCGGACGAGACGCTGTGGGAAGATAGAACAACGCGACCGCAGTGGACCGATTGACTAGCGCTAATTGGATAAAAATGGAGGTAGCTCGAGGAACAAGCGTACACTGTACTGCTGCGATTCTAATTAAGAGCTCCCTTTAATAACTTATGGATCTGCTGGACGGAGATTTCAAGCACCCCGTGGAGCTTTTACTGTAGCAAACAAAAGACCCATCCACGCTCCACCATGGCAAAAAGACCCAAAACGAGATAGCAGACCAATCCCAAGATCACTCACTGGTTTTCAGACTGATGACTATTGACTCTCTACCTGCAGGCTCGTAGGTAGTTTGACACATTTCCAAAGTTTGAGACATGACGTTTCCAACGATATTCCTGCACGGAATATCGTTGGAAACGTCATGTGGATTATTGTGGAAGCTGTAAGTATACAGTAGCTTGACACTTTCCCCTTACAAATAACAGTGCTATGTCGTACATCATGGATGACCTGAAGCTTGCCAATGTCAAGGCAAAGCTCTTTCGCCAACCAAGAAAGGCCAGGATCCTACCAATGGAGTCTGAATCATCTTGGTTTTTACTTAGCGGCGCTACTATCGCTATCATCTGCAGAAAGAAATGCGATCGATTACGATAAGCGTGGAGAGGTCACAACATCTGCAAAGTCGACCAACTTATTGCCATGCGCCGAACGGTAGCTAGCTGCCTACGTCGAGATCTCGCCCATTACCGTTTTCATTGGCTTTAGCCACATGGAGTTATTTTGCTAAGTGATCTCCATTTACTATGGAGATATAAAGAAAAAGATGGCTCGTGAGGGAAGAGAATAAGCTGAGAGTTCTGGTTATACAGCTGCATTTTCGAGATTCATGTCGATTTTTGGGAGCTACTTCATCACATGTAGAGGGTGAGAGTGATCCATCGGCAAAAACGAGGTTCTGAAAGAAGTCCAAAAGGCAGAGGAGAACTAGTAAAGGGTGCATCAATTAGATGTGGCACCTGCGCAAAAGGTTCATTTGGACTGAAATGATCAACTCCTACGCGATGCCCCTTTCCTGCTTGGTGTATTCTAGGAAAGTCACCGCTCTGCTTGTAGATAGGTCTCCGCAACCTTCAGTGTGATACTCAAAACGCACGCAGCACTTAATCCACCGTTGACTTGCGGTTTAAGTAGGATTTTTTCTCGATAAAACAGATTATCATTGACGATAGTGTTTCATACATATACTATGATGCTGCAACGAGCCAATTTACCAATATAGACGTATT
>JH598169.1:265193-312533 GCA_000173235.2 Hyaloperonospora arabidopsidis Emoy2
GACGTATTCCCATTCTGGCTATAGCTCAGCTGCTACAGAGCGAGCTCGGTGGTGCCAAACTAACGGAGATTATAATTAACTGAGGTTAAAACATAGTGAAAAACAACATTTCATAGGGTGCTCTGCAAAAAGCAGCACTTCTGCGACCGACTGTAGTGCGTTTCTATCTTATTTGTGTTAACGGAGCCGATTCTGGATCGATCTTGTCATCATTTTAGATGTGCAGCAGACCTCTATCGGCCGAAACTTGATAAGAGATGTCAGGAAGCAATCATGTGAAGCTTGCAGCGCAACTGACGTATGGCCCAGTCTTAATCGCATAATCAATCGCTCTACCACGAACAGTCAAGTTTCACACACCAAAAGCGCCACCCTCGAGTTTCCTAACTGGACTACGATGGTTACTGGGCATCATGGCGGTACAATTGTGATAACGCAATCGACCGAAACAACAATTACATGACAATGCAAGATTCACTAGCGTCCCGTGTCTGAACCTCCTCCTGCTGCTCCTCCATATCTTGCTCTTTCTCAATCCGTGGCGTCCCAACCACCTTTTGCACAGAACTCGCAGCAGCTTCAACCGGCACGCTCTCCCTCCTATTGCCACCTCCACGCCCCATCATCCTATCAAACGAATCGTGCACTTTATCCTCATGCTGCAACTGCTGCTGCACAGCCGCCACAACCTCCATCGGCACCCCTCTCTTCGTCGCATCCACCTTCATCTGCTCGCGCAGCACCGCCTTCTTCACAGCATCATTCTTGAACGGCACTGCAACAACAGCAACAACCAGACACACAAAAAACTTCAGCTGATCCTCCTCTTCTTCTCCAGTCATAAATAATATTCAACATCAGTCCGTACCGAACGTGTCTTCAACTGCGTTGGCGTCCAGATCTGCAGGTTGATCCCATCGGTCCTCCCCCGTCTCGGTATTGTGGTAATACACACGTCCTCTCTTAGACGTCAGCACCGCCCACCGCTTCCGTTTCTTCTTGACCTCAGCAGCTCCATCGCCGATAAACGCTACAGTCGCAATCTTGGGGTTCATGCCATCCGTCCTTGCCACGGCGTCGTACGACCGCCCACACACTGTACACTTGCCAAGCAACAGCATATCTTCTTTCGGCACGTTTATGCTACAGCCTGCGCACTTGATAAAGCGCTCATTCAATGAGCCGCTCGTAGCGCCGTTCACGCCACGCATCGCATCCATTGGATGGCTCGAAGGGATGTCACTTTACAACACTGCTTGAAATACAAGAACGTCTCTTATTCTACGATCATGCTGAGAAAAAAGAGCGCAACATAAACAAAAACTAGACAACAGAATCGTTGATGCGAAATGATTGGTCGTTTCTCGTAGCGTCTGCAGACGGGGCAGAGAAGCCTTATTATTATTCAAACGACACCGACTTAAAAACAACTGAGCCAGGAGCTACGTGGGTGGGTGTGAAGTAACGCGAACTATATGCTAGTTAACGCTATTCGGTACGTCAAAATGGGGCTCTAGAGTCACTCTGCTTAATTGTATGGATGCAGTGATAAATAACGTGCTTGTTTACCCTATTGTTATTGTTTTCTGGTGCTTTTTTGTGTCACGTGTAGGTGGATGGACGCTTCGATAGTGAACCCCGTGGCTGCACGGCTCGCTGGTTCTGTGGCCAATCCAGCTGTACTGAGCTTTTTACTGTGGGATCGAGTGAAGACACTGACGCCGCAGCGTGCACGGGACTTGATGCGACTGCTAACGACCGCAATGACCGACGCTCTTGGCGTGTTTGGAGCCGAGAAGGGTCAGCAGCTCCGAGCGAGTTCCAAGCAGCTGCAGAAGGACTTTGTGCGTGCTGCCGTCTCTCGGAATGGTCGTGACGTGGTGCTGAATAGCGTGGCGACAGTCGCCAAGGTAGCGCAAGCTCTCAACACGCCCGAGACCAAGTCGGCCACGCAGCAGCTGGTCCATACGATGCAGTCGATCGTGGATTTCTTTGCGAGTGACCAAGGTCGGCACGTTATTGAGACTACGGGCGAGTGTATCACTCGTGCCACGGAGATGGCGGCGTCGCCGGAGGCCTCGATTTTCCTGGCTGAGCTGGCCACGAACCTCTTGCATTCGCTCGAGAGCGAGGAGATACGACAGCAACAGGAGACTGTGAACAAAGATGATGGGAAAGTTAATAAGCAGGGAGCGCAAGAATATCGAGACGTGGAGAATGAACATGAGCTGCAGCGAGAGATGGATGCGAACAAGGAAACGACTGGCAAGCATTTAGACTCACCGACATCCTCAATGACCGACACTCGTTGTAGTTTCGATACGGAATCGTCTGCAGCAGGAACAACGCGTCGTCAAAGTTTGATGTCATCGCCTGCAGAGAGAAATAGCAGCTATCGCTCAGCACGCATTGAAAAGGAGGTGCTGACAACAATGGGAGTGGACCCATCGATGCTTGGCGAGATCCAGCGTGCGCTTGATACTATGGCTGCAAAGGAAGAAGAGGAAGAGCGTGCGACGATGCAGCGTCAGCGTGAAGAAGCTGAATATGTTGCGGGTTTAGTGGTGGCGGAGCCGACTGAACGCGACGGTAGTGGAGGCACCACTGATATGGGAATTGCGCCCGCATTTGGCGACGACGAGAAGGAGGCGCGGACTGATGAGGTGGTCGATGGAGACGATGAAGGTGAGAAGGTCCCACCATCCGCGCTAATTCCCGAATGGCACGAGGAGCCGTTTCGAAAAGCCCTACACCGACGCCATGCACATGCTAAAAAGGTGGCCGAGCAACGTCATGAGTTCGATCACCAGGCGCGTGAGATGGCTGCCGTGCTGGTTCATCGTAATGCGACTCGTGGGAATTTGCAACCTGGTGATATTGTGGCTTGCCGAGTTATTGCACGGGTGATCATTTATGGTGTGGGTATATTCGTGCTGCTGTTGGGCTACCTGTTTGGTCGACACTTTTTTGGTTGAGAAGCGTGTCGGGCTTCGTATTACTATTTAGCATTTCTTGCTTTTAATTAACCCCACTATATCACCCGAGTTCGTTCCCTCCACAATTGGGATATGTATATTGGACATCTAGTTGTCTTGCTGGAATAGTGTACTCATATAGGATGACATGGCAGAGTTTTTCGATGCCATTGCAGCTAAAACAAGGAAAGGGATTGTCAAAAAGAGATCCTACGGAACTAGACAGACTTCAAAGACTGTAATTGCTACAGTTGCAAAAGGAGGCAGCACACAAGGATAACCCAAAAAGCCCCTGCACTAGTAGTTATCTGATTGTACGAAACATCTAGTTAACGTAGACAAATTCAATGATCAATTGATAACCGACTACAAGAAGGTGAACCATCAATTAACAGGTGGATGTGGCTGACGTGGAAGCAATGGACTCGAAGCAGATATCCACCGCCACTTTTGAGGAGGTACGATACCACCATCTCAATAATTCTTAAATCCTTCATTCATTCTTTTCAATGTTCTGTTGTCTTACTGTACAACATCTGTATTTAAACCCATGTCTTTTACTTTCATAGATATTGTCTCTTGTTGTTATTAACTGCAAAAGATACACGGCTGTGAATCGTAGAGGATTGTCGCGCAATGTTGCAATATTTATTTGATTGCTGACATCCGCTGGGCTCGAATCAGATGCAGTCATTGACCGATCAAACGCTTCCGTTCAGCCGCTTCAATTGATATTTGCTGTCCACCGAAGCGTTCCTGTGACCAAGCCCAAAACGTCTTGGTCTTTGATGATAGCGTCTGTATCGTCGTCGGTGGACCTCCAATTTATGCTCAGCATATATCCCAAGTAGGGTTGGTAACGTGGATGCAAGAGATCGAACGGCGATACATACTCTGCAATAGCAATTCCGCGGCTGGCAATATAAAATTTCATAGTTTGTCAGATAGCAAAGATTGAGCGAAGACTTACAGCCAGGTTTTGCTTTACACAAGTTGCGTCCAACGGCATTGATATCAAGCACTATTCCGAACTTCGAAAGCGGCATCGAGACAATGCAGTATGCAAATCTCGGTCGTAAGCGATTCTTACTACGACATACAGTACCCACTCGACATCAGGAAGTAGATGATAGCTCTTAACGTGTAAAATGTTGTGATGATATCATTTCTATATGCGAACACTCACCTGGAACTGCGCCAACTACAATTTATCTTTGGTTCACAGCAGCATCACGAGTAATCGATGCAGCCATAACTCATTATCATTACCGATACAGGTGTCATGCACGGCATGTAAGCGTGAGGAAGCACAATGAATATGTCGCGTACTTCTGTGTCGCCCATATGCTGGTCACCATTCTTTGCCAATCACTTTCGTACCTAATAATTGGTAACGACAGCGGTAGATGCCTTCCATTCCCCGTACTTGTGCTGCTGTAGCTACATTTCTCAAGAGGTGTGGCTTGTTGTGCGTGCGCAAATTTAAACTATATAAGATAGGGGAGCAAGCTCTGGAGCTCGCCCTTCGATATATGTAATACAGTTCGGAGAACTGAATCAAGTTACAAAACATATACAACGGCAGTCACTAAGAAATGAGTATGATGCTGTTAATGTCTGTATTGACCCAGTACAGTGTACTCGGGCAGCGCGATCAGCCTTTGCTTGTGAGTGTAACAGGGCACACCTGATTCAAGTAGCTGAATAAACCTTGCACTGCTGACAGTGCAAGGGTGTGTGCTTCCGACTACCTCACGTACACGTACGTGCAGAGGAAGATTGCGATACGGAGTAAGAGCACTCAGTAAAGGTAAAAAGTAGAACTGTATTTAGTATAGTTAATCCATTTCATAAATCCCTATTTGACTTCATTTAACTATGTCTAAATACAAACATGTATTATAACTATCTGCGCGCCACTCATTGCGTGCTTCTGTCGTGGCTAGACTTTATTGGTTGATATCTCGATCCTATATCAACCAATGAGCAGTGTGTTACATCTTCGAGGCAATATTATCTAGTAGGATAATATTGTGAGAATATTGTGTTTGTCCTAACGCAATATTCATACCTGATATTTACCTTATGTAAATTATCATGTAACGGAGGCACCCCTTTACAAGGAGCGTCTAGCATTTGCTTAAATAATAAAATTTATCTTCGGTCGATGTTATGCCAATCACAAGCGTGTGTCACAATAGTGAACTATCCAAAGAGCGACTTCGAATATGCCTATATACCTATTATGAGAGGTTAGGCTAGATCGCAGTTAATACGACGTGTAAAGTACACCTAGCGTTATTACAGACATACAGACACACAGACAGATCAGTAGGATTTAAAAAAATCGGCATTCATCTTGCGCACAGTCACTAAAGGCTTCACCCTTCGGGCTCGCAATCTATTTGTTTCGTAATTAATCGACAGTTAGAGGAGTATGAAATGTAAGAAATTAATGGACGTAGCGAGCTCCAGCGCTTTATCATATAAATCGGTTCAAAATCCATCCGAAGTTGCCGTGAAGAGGTGGAAAGGTCATTTCGAAACAGTAACACGGGGTGAGCCCGTCACATAATATTTACATAATGTAAATATCGATACGTATATTACCTTAAAATAAGGGACCCATTAATCTCCCCTCAGTTTTCTGGTAAAATCCCCTCAGTTTAATATAATACTACATGATTAGCTAATTATAAGTCGAGAACAGAGGGGGCAATATCACATCAGTTGCATTTTAAAATTCATTTTTGTCGTAATCATATACAATTGAACCTTTTTTGCGCAAAATGTCGTGTAGTGGACGTCATTGTCGGCGGCCTTTCAGCCAACGTGGTTTCATATCAGGGCTATCAAGTTCCATAATACAAGCAATCTCTCATCTTAGGTAATGTCTACTATATTTGCATGGTCGATGCGTGCTCGTGCTAATTTCATAATATAGCTCTAATTGGTATGTTCTAGTAGACCAAGACAATGACGGACCACTAGCGCAGGACATCACCTGTATCCCCCCCAGTGATTAAATTAGGCGCTGTAAGGTGCGCGTGGGCTTTTTAGGATGGATGAGTGCACATACTACATTGACGTATGATTGTCGCTTACTTTGAGGCAATAATAAATAGGTACTAATATGTGTGCTTGGCGATATACTTGCCGATGGCTATTAATTTAATAAATGTGTGTGCTTGGTGGATGACCTGCAGGTGGATAATCAACCGAAGCTAGAAAATAAAAAGACCTTTATCTTGGAGGATGCGGTGCGTTTGGCTCGCAATTGGTCTGGATTTGGTTAGTTTCTAGTACCTGACACTGTTTCTAGTGTTACAGGTTCATTATATGTCCAAACTGCTTGACGCAGAGGCAGGAACAAGAATAAACATAATAATTTGTTTCGGTTCGCAAGTGATTGATGAAGGAAGGCTTACGCTCGCCTTGCAAATTTGCTCAGGTAGATTTGATAATTCGCACATAAATAAATACATGTAATATACAACTGAATCTCTTACATCACAATACTCTGGATAATATATAGTAATAATATCTATAGCTAAATTATCGTTCCTTTGATAAACAGGAATGATCAGGTAGGATTAGTATATGCCCATCCCCATCGTTACCAAAAAGGACAAATCAAATGAGGTTATAAACTGGTCACGTCTTGACGGACTGTGTTAGGACTCAGAAGGACTGTGTTACGATCCGTGGCCTTTATTTTAGTAAGCCGTTAGTCTCCCTTCAGTTCTCTGGTAAAATCCCCTCAGTTAGATATAACGATACATGATTGGCTAAATATAGACATGCCTTGAGGGTATTATATCACAGCAACCGGGTTTTAAATATCTACTGGACCTGATTCAGTCAAGCTTTGCCTGAAAAGTTTGCGGACTCGAAGCTTTTACGTCCACTGATGCTCTCGATCGCTAATTATATTTTAAAGGTAGACGCCTCCACAACAGCAAGCAATCTCCATCACGCTTTCATGCAAAGGATTCTGCGCCAGTGAGTGTTAAGGCTAATACTTTATTTTTTATTCTTTAATTTATGCGTATTCGGATCGTTCGTGTCGCGTGCACGCGACGCGTGTTATAATTATTTGTCCTGCTCGTTACGGAATAACTTCCTATTTTCCTGTGCTGTTCAGGATCTGTTAATGTGCAATGTAGTTCCGTATAATAGCATGCAGGACATTAAGATAGTCGTGCACAGGGAGCTATAGACAAGCGCACAAGCGGACGTACCTGTTATTACAAAGACGTTAAGGCACCGCAACAAGTGAGATACTACTTTTACGATACTCCAGTTGCTGGTGCTGCCAATGAAGCCGAGAAACTGCGTGCTCGTGTAAGTAAGCGTCCATTTCAGTAATGCACGAGTGGTAGTGCCTGCAAAGTTTATAGACTCGTACTGAGGATGCAGTCAAAGTTATTTTGATCTATAAGTTGGCTCCGTTAAGTTCTGTAGGTGTTAGTGCTGGTTCGATTAAACTTCCACATTGTTGTGCATTGTGACCCACCCTAATGTAACAGCCGCATCATCTCCACAAATTCTACGTGTTTATTGCATCAGTGATGCTGATCGTTGCCTGCTTTTGGTTTGATATGATGGCTTCACACTCACTCACTTACTTACTCACATCTTTTGATTTAAGGACATCACTAACTATCCGTTCGGGACATCGTGGCTGTCCGGGCGGACGGCACTTTGCTTTAAGTATTATGCAAAAAGTTGATTTTAAACTAAAATTTAGATAGAGCATATAAATAATATCCAGAGCTAAATTAGATATTATGTTTGAATAAACAAAAAACGATCAGGTAGGATTAGCTTTGTCCCACTATCTCTCTACATCCTTTCTTGCCCATCCCCCCGTTACCGAAAAAGGTGCTGGTCTAAACATCCTCTTTCGATTAGCTATATTCCCTCTCTTGAATCTTCCAGTACACAATTGAGCATATATAGTTCTTTTGAGTCATGCTATACGATCCCATCATCGCCCAGACTCAAAATTACTGGCTGCGTGAGGTATTCGTTGCGTGTCATGATTCACCTTTAACGATATAATTCAAAAAGCAGACAGAGTATTGTCATGTTAAAAGACTGAAGATGAACATGTTTGGATAACATTTACGCTCCTTTGTAATGCCCAAAACGACACTAGACAATTAGAGTAGGTACATATTTCGATTTCTAAAAAAGCATTGGAACGACGCGAGACCTAAACGATAGGTCGAAAAATGTCAATTTCTATTCTAAGTGATCAGAACTGATACGCTAAGCTGCAAAGAACCGCAACGCGACACAACTGCACGCGATTCTGCCAAGCTTCATATCTGGACAAGACTTTCAAGCAGCATACGGAGATTCTGTGAACTTTTGGTGGCATTCGGTAAGTGCTGGTGATCGTGTGGCATATTGTAATTTAGGAGTGTTTCTGAAGCCTTTATTTCGCGTCAAAGTAGCGCGAGGTGCGACTAGAGGTGTTGAAAGCTGAACGTGCTTGGGCAGAACCTAAACAAGAACAAACGGCTGACATTATGGATTGACTTGGTGCTGCAGTTGTACCACGGATAGAAGACCGTCTACGACATGGTGGGTACATGCAAATAGACATTTATACTAGAGATCGATTGCTGACGTTTTTTCTACGGTGGATTGAATGGTTCTTGACAAGCAGGAGCCTCGAGAGACTGACGGGAGAGTATAAGCTGACTGCGGATGATTGATTGGTTTCATTTTGAAGATTGCATCGGTGGTGGTGCAGCAGCTGAGCGAGAATGTCTAGATGGACGATATTGCTGCGAGTGACATGGATTCAATACATGTGTTCTTGGAGAGAAAGTGCAGGTGGAACAGCTAGGTGGACACACGTAATGATAATTTTCCTACGTCTAGTTCTATGATAGCATTTTGAATAATAGATCGCGATGTATACACGAAACATAATGAAAAGGTGAATGTATATGAAAGTGGTTATGAAAAATGGTTGTCAGTGCAGACTGTTAACTGTGTATATATAAACGTTCCATCAACGTGATCACATGTACAATGGGCCGCAAGTCACCATCCGAGGTAGGATTTCATCCGGGTGAATGATAATCAAGGGAATGGTTGGATGTGGCTTGAAATGTTTGTTTTTGATCATGCACTCGGCCGGCTGCGAAAGAGGCACTGGAAATTGGTGGACTGCGGTTGATCGGGATGATGCTCAGTAGTAAATTGCGTTGAAACAATTGTTTAGTGCATTGGAAGAGGAGGAGGAGATGTTGCACGATACGCCATGTTGTAGCATCTTCTCCTCGGCGCCGTTTCTCTTCTCAGATCTCCTTCAAACCGTGAATACAGCTGACTTTGACCTTTTAGTTCTTGGAAGACTGTTTCGCTTGATGGAGAGGTGGAATGCGCGTTTAGTTCAATACTCGAGCAAAAAGAAGGAAAGTTCGACATTGATGGCAACGATCTACCACTTCGAGAGGTACGCTGTTGGACCGGGGCACACTGATAAAAAGAGTAAGTAGATTAGGAAAAAATATAATAATCAAGCTCGCATATAACACATAACTGTAAAGGTTTTTGTCGGTCCATCTTGTTTGCAGCATCAGCTCGTTGAGGGCATCGAGATTTGTTATGACCATACTCACGACAAATGCTGCATCGAGTTTGACGCTTTATGCTTCTTTCTTCGGCAGTTTGAATTTGGCTCGGATAATTTTTCCGTTTTGTGATGGGTTCTTAGACCCTTGCAATTATTTGACAACCCACGGGGACTTGGTTCTTGTCGAGAAACTAATGCGTGTGAATTTTAGCGGGATTCACTCTTGCATCTATTCCAGCGGTATTTAACTTGTGGAGAAAGTCATGCTGACATGGTAGACCGTAGTTGCTCATGCAGTCTTTCAGGCAGTCATGGAGTTATTACTCATGTGGAAGTAATGGTAACGTTTTCCCATCCAACTATCTTGCTAGACGTAACTGCTTCTGCATTAAACTGAGCGCGTAAGCAGAGACCTTCTTGTAAACATCCACAAACACGTGGTCCTGGACAGTGGGTAGAAAAATTTGTCCCGCAATCTGGATAGCTTGATAAGGTCCATTTATGTTCTGCAGACTGTCTTCATGCAAGGGTAGACAGAGAAAAAAACCAATTGCGACGTTCTTAGTGTCCGTTTAAAATCCGCGTGGGACTTTCAGCTTTTGATGACGAATTTGTCCAAAATGATTCACGCCTAATAGCCACGCGGCCAATATTTCGCTTTATAGGGAATAAACCAGGTATTTTCAATGTACTCCGCGAACACTCTTGGAATGAGCACTTTCATGTCATCCCACGTGTCTTTGAATAGAACTTGGTATTTAATCTCCACGACTAAACTTCACCAGTTTTTTAAGAACCGGAAACGCCCACTAACTGCTCCACTCCACGTGGACGGAAGGAAATCTCTTTGGTGACGAGCCTTAATGTTGCTCTGGATATGCCATAAACAAAGTTGATGGTTGGCTTGAGGAAATACGGTATAAATTGAATTCATGAGTGCCTGATCAGCATCGGTAATCTTGACTCCTGGATTAATAAGTATACCCTGCTCCACAGATGCCTTAAGGATCCACGTCAAGTCAGCCTCTGTCACGCTTTGGAGAAAGAAATATCTCAAAGTGTACGTGATGTTTGTGTTGGTCGATGAAATAACATGTAGCATCCCGGTTCCATATTTGTTTATGCAGTAAGTTTCGTCAATCTGTATAACAGCTGTACAGCGTTCTTGACAAAGTAGCTGAGGGACGCTACTTGGAATTACCAGGAGGTGAGTAATATTTGCCATAGCTGAAACTTATGTTCTGAATATAGCCCATCCGCTTGAAGGTCTTGCAAGCGAGCCTCCATTTCGGGAAGTCCATCTTTCTGCTGTTGACGAATTTTTGTCGCATGTTTATGATGTCTTTGGCAATCAGTCGACACTAGCCGTTGAACTTGGTATGAAGGTGCTCCATAATTGAAGGGGTCTGGATACGGGATTTGATAAGATCCATAACGAGAATTTCTTGCTCTTTAGTTGGATGGCGCGCTGATGGATAAAGACCAATATCCTCGGCCGGGGAGTGATTATGATTTCCTTTAACAGCAAATCCGGTAGGTTGCACCATGCAAGTGTATTTTGGCCGACCATTTGCAACCAGTTAATCGACTCCGGGTGTTTCTTTCTCTCGCGCATTGCTATGTGAAGTCATATCTTTTGGACATGCCCCAGTGCGCGTCGTCATTGGGCGTTTCTCCTTGATCGGTGGAGATGGCTTGGCACTTTCTTGGAGGCTGACTTAAATATCTGGGTGTTTGGACTGGACCTTCCGGTCCAAACACCCAACGCCTGGAATGTCTTTAAAGGAATTATGGACCCAGGCGATGATTTATCGAAAGCTCAGGCTGCGGTCTTCCCGGCAGCTCGAAAGCTGTGGCGTTTGTCGTATCAACGACACTTCAGGCCATCTGTTTGGGCGCCTCCGCCGCATGGAAGACTCGTCTTTATCACAGGAGGTGCACACAGCAAGCGCCAAGACTATCTTTCGCCGGTCAGTTCGAAGGTTTCATGGATCAACCTACCAGCCCGACATGAGAGACGACGGGCAACTGTTTGCGCAGGTAAGGTCAGCGTTGGCTGATACCCTCCTCTGCTAGGATGAACATCCTTCGTTGCACGTACGACCTGTCGAACGGTTCCCAGGAGTGCTGTATCTCCTCCTTTTTATGGAGAATCTCCAGGAAATGCAGGTCCGCTCCGAGCTGGATCTGCTACTGTCCGACTCCACATTCCGACTCACGCCGCATGCGTTTTGTGGGTATCGTGCGTGGCTTATGGATCTACCGATACCACAATGTCGCTGAATACTGGGGCTCGTGCGCGGTCTTCGGCAAGCCCAGGCAAGCGACTACTTATCCCTGCATGTTAATGGGGACAGTGCGCTTGTGCTTTCGCAACTTCGAGCTCGATACCCTCCACGCAAGCAGCACTTGTTGCGGTTATTTCAAGAAGCGCGCGCCATCGCTAATAATATTAATATCTCCAGCTGGGGATATCATTATCGCAGCTACAACAAAATGGCGGATCGACTGGCGAATATCGCTATGGACACAGGAGCTTCTATGCAGGCACACTCTCTCTCTAACCCGGGTCTGGTCTAGGAGGCTACGGTTTTCCTTGATTCTGATGTCAACCATTGGTTGGAGATCTTGCAGGCCGAACAACAACAAATACAAGGCTCTGAGATGACCCCAAGGAGCCTGAGTATATCGAGACGGGAGTCTGCGTGTAGGCGCGCCTGTCACCCACGGTAACTTCATTGCCGGGTGACAGGATATAGTAGGCCGTATACGTACCTAAATATACATCACCGTCCCACTCACTCTAGGATGAAATCAATTTCTCAGTTACATTTGTTTAAGAACATCATCCCTCTGTTCCATGATCGTCGAAGGTATGTTTTGCTTTGTTAACTTCGGCTTTTCCATCATAGTTACATCTTCGACATGGTATGTCGCATGGGAACCAGAGTCCCCAGATACTAAAGCAAAAAGACAGGTACTTGAATTGTCCAGATCGTATATGGTATCAATTTGACCGAGTTATGTATCGTGACTACACACCCCAATTGGTAATCCAGGATCATCAGTTGTGAAGTGAAAAAACTCATCAGGATATGAAGGTCTGTAGCCATCAAAATCTAGATACTTTTATAGCACTTTCTCTTCAACACTCAGATACGGTACCGATTTGCACGTGCAATCACCTGAAAGTGAACTTTGTATCCAACATGATCATCGTCCAGTCCAAGTATGTTACCGATTTTCGAATTGTACTGTTCACGCGTCCTCGTCGAGTTTTTCGGAATGTAAACATAGGCTTTCGACCCAAACGTTCTTGTATAGTGCAGGTTAGGTTTAAGGCCCAGAAAAGTTTCGTATGGAATACCACCAACCGCCTTGTTCTAGATTCGGTTTTTAATCCGTGCAGCATATGTAAGTTCATGAGTTCCAAGTGACAGTGAAAATCTAGCTGTCCGCATCGTGCACTTCGGCATGTCCCAAAGGATCCGACGTTGTAATTCTACGAAGTTCATCTGGGAACTTCCCGGTCCGACTTTAACATGATGAATCCATTGGCTTGCATACCGTGCCTCCATGTCATGATTATCAAATTTACCACCTCGGTCAGTCAGTATACACTGGATCGGGAATTTATGACTTCCTTGAACAATCCCCCACTCATGTTGCATGATCTTCTTTATGCCGCATCCAGCATGACGCTCAGTCCTTTGTTGTAGTTTCTAATTAGTCGACTTACTGTCTGTTGATTCTTCCACTTCAGAATATGCAACGTCACATACCGCGAATGTGCATCCATGATGACTGAGGTGCCTGTGTACGGAATTTTGCTACTCGCACTGGGAAACATGAGTTCCGCGTAGACCTTCTAATTTGGAGTAATAATGCAATGTTCCTTTTTCTTGTTTCGCCTATCACGGCATTGTTTCCCAAGGTGACAGGCTTCGCAGTTCTTCTTTTGCTGTGTACTGAAAAGCATAACATGTACGAACCCCTGGTCTTCTATTATTTCTAAATATGGAGCACATGCGTGTCCAAGACGAATGTGCCATACTTTAGAGAAGCCGTTCCATCTACAGCTGTGACGTTAGCTTTTACTTTGTCAAAATGCCCATCTTCTGATGTTTTAAAGATAGCATTGTGGTGTGGCTGACTGTCAGTTGAAATTTCCATAATCCATCATTTTGCCACAATCACCACACGACCATCCTTGCTCAAGTAAAAGCCATGTCGGACGTCAGATAAATTTCAACACCTTGTTCTTTTGCTCGGGGAAAAGAGTGCATGGGATGCACTTGGAACTTGAAGGATATCCGCCAATAGAAGATTCTTGGAATGGGTACGATATTACTTACTACAGTCATCGTCGGTAGTAAGTTAAACTATACCTTTCCAATTACCGCTGCCTAAAGTCTTGGCGGGACTCCTTGCAGTTGTATGGATGAGCGGTTTCATTCAGCAATAGGGTTGTAACAATAAAATCAGTGTGTTTACTGTCTACGTGAACATTGACACCCGTGTCAAAGCAAAACCACAAGTTGAAGGCGATAGATTCGGTTGCACTTGGTCACCAATCTTTCGATCAGATCCAGTATTTAAGTCCAACTGCACTCACATAGACACAAACCTCATTTATTTTGTTCATTTTGACTTCTTTAGTATCAGTAATGACCGTCTTGACATGACCGGCTTCTTCACGACGAATATAATTTGCTCGCGGTTTGTTAGCTTGTCGTTCGTTTCTTGACTTAAACTCCGGACAATGATAGTTACGGTGCTCATTTGAACCTCATTGGAAACAGAAGTCGTCGCGCTTGCAAAATTAATTGGCCATCCTTGCTCAGCATCTACTTCTTCAAACCCAGACTCTTGTTACTGATAGCTTATCAATATAAAACCAATAGCAGCTCAAAACAATTTCCAAATGAAGCGCTAATGGCTGTTAGTCTCTAACGAAAATCAGTGAGATGAATCTCACGCATCAACAACGCGTCATTGTAGAGGAGCTCAGGTTTATGCTAAGGGTAAAACAGACACATTTACACGGATAATTTCAGTAAATAGGGACAAAACGAGCGATACGAACAATATACATTTCGTGAGCGACCGCATCACCTGGGCTTTTCGAAAAGGTAAAGCGAAATACAAGCGAGTCCACGTTAGCAAATTCTGCTAAAGATGAAGAAATAATGAAACGATTGAGAAGGTAATGACCAAAGTTGACGGGGAACACAAAAAATCGCGAGGGCTATGCAACAACTCGTCGATTTCAAGTCGACGGCATGCACGATTAAAATGTGCCTAGACCAGGATACTAATCTGCTCATACAGAAACAAATAAAAGGAGAATCAAAGTGTTTTAAAGGTCGTATGAAGATATTTTATGGAAGAGAAACTTTATCGGGCGACAGCAAGGCGTCTCGAATTCTTTAACTGGGATAGGATTGCTCGTGAGATATATCGCAATTTTGCCATTGCGATCATAAAAGATGATATTTATTATTTAACAATCAGATACGCTCAGAACGAGCAGCTTTTTTTATCGGACTGCAGAACGAAGGGAGGGAGCAAGCAAAAATGCTTGCAGCCCTCGAATATGTGATATTCGTTCTCGCGCATTTTCGAGGACAATTTTAATCTCATTCAGAGCTCCCCTATCCGTGCTTGTAAAAGGCTTGGATGATCCTGTCGACAACTGTGTCAACAATAAAATATGGTCGACGACAAATAGACGATTCATAATGGAGAATAATTTGAGGGAGCTCCCTCTACCACCGATATAGAACGGTGTCATAAGTTATAACATTTGTAATTTATTAAGTACGAAGGATAAAAACACTTGCACACTTACTGTAGGTGCGAGACTTTCGTCGCCCCTTCGTGTGGATCATTTGATTTTTGCTCTTTGTTCGCCTTTGATTACTTTTAGGTCAATGACAAGCTGTCAGCGGCGCGTGTGCCACTTTCACTGCCTACGAGGTTCGCAAAAAATTATTGACCTTTTCACAGAGTGACATTGAGTACGACGTGTGATGCACACATAGCGTTCTTTAACAGACACACACAGACATGCAGACTTACATATAGAGAGAAAGAAATTAAGTGTTATAATGTTGGCATCAACCTTGCGCATAATCACTAGCATCTCCCCACTTCGGGCTTCAAATTACTAAAAATAACCTTATGATTGGTAATCCGAAGGATGTCACAGTTTTCACAACTTATTTTTGGTAATTTACAATAATTGAACAGCAGGTGTGAATATTCTTAAATTTTCGATAACAAGATTCGAAGGCAATTCATATAACTCATTTGTCAGTTTAATGCCATTGTAGCTTTAGCCTTGATTATTGTAAACGATTTCGAGTCTTGACTTTCTTTAAATTGTCTGCGATGGATGAATGTTTATATGGGAGTTGGTATATGTGCTGGTTGACGTTACATTCGAAGCTTCTGATCAGGTTGACCACACTTACTATGATTCCGACGTCTTGGGGATAAAGCATGTTTCTACATGCTCGATGAGCGATGAATAGCATATAATGTTCTGCCGAATACTATATAGTCACTTCAACAGACCCTGAAATCATCATCCAGTGCTGAGCATGGTTATAAAGCTGTCTAGGCCGAACTTCTGCTTCGTATCCAGCGAAAACTTGATAGCTTTACTCTGAGAGCACATTACAGCTATACGTTTGACGGCTACATCCTTCCTATACCCCCTAATCTTAGCACGCTGATTTTTAAACATAATCCCTAGTGCTTTATGCCTCACGTGTCATAGGCAGATCCAAAATATTGTGGGAAACCATCTAAAAAAGGCTAAACTAATTTACGGATGTTTATACACGTTGTGATGTCGTAGAAAATATATACAAATAAGAACAAAATTGTGTGTATAGAGTGAATATTAGAAGGTGCAATTTTTGCAATAGGTTTGGCGGTAGTATTTTAGAAATGTGACACTATAATCTGACCAACCGGAAACCTAAAAAATTAAGTAGAACGATATGAAATACAATCAAGTAAACTAAATACAGGGAGGTTAGTGAAAACCTGGTGGATAGTTTGTGGCTCCCTTATATTAACCTCCATATTTCCTTCACATCTATCTCTAAATATAACCGTCTGCGAACCAGAAAATGCGCCCCAGCGTCCCGTCAGAACAGCAACTTCTTCTCTGCCTGAACGGTAAATTGATCATAACCTGCTTAAACGTTTTGGACACGTCTGTCAAATTTGCTTAATCCTACAAAGTCGCAAATTGAGATTCAAATTGCAAGGATTCAGTCCATCAACATCCACTCCAACCGCGTCAGCCACATCAATTTGCAAGCCTCGTAGTACTTTTCGGTTGCGGCCAGTTAGTTTAACGTCTACCGACTAGAAATGGCACCCTCCATACGTCGACGTCGTGAGGCGCTCTAGCGACAAGATTTGAAGAGAGCGACAAACAGGGCCGTGACACCTACAGCGAAGTCACCTGTAGAGGTTATCTTCATTCGCCAAAGTACACAGGTTGGAAAACGTTTACGCAAGAATGCCTGCCGCTAGGAAGCGTCAAGTAGTAAACAAGGCGACTCCAACAGAGTTGCGATTATCCGAGTCAGCTCAATCTCACGGCGCTGCATGCGCTCGTCTAGACAGATGATGAGACGCAGAAATATCCACATATTCCTTGGTGTCAACACCGACGCAACGATAGTCGTGGAAGGCACAGATTTTATCTAGCCTCCGTCATACAGGATCAGATGTGATCAGCGCTATCGAAGCAGGCGGATCATCAATCAAACTCGGCTATTCGGCAAGTGAAACGTCCAGTGAGGATGTCGAACTAGTTGAAGGAACGGTCACGTCGGTCGCAGACATGGTAGATTTATCAAGACGCGGAGCTGTGCACCCCAGATTCGTGACTGGACATGCTATTGATGTCGGCGGAGTGGTGACGCCGGTAGACAGACTGGCTAGTGGCGAATTCGAGAACACTTCGTCAAGTCTTGCCAATACCGGAGAAAGCTTCAGACGAAGAGAATTCGCTGAGACTAGTCGATGACTCAACATTCACTGAAGTGAAATCGTTAAAGAGAACAAGAAAAGTTAACAAGGGAAGGGTACTATTTAGGAACATATCTGGAAGACACAACAACAGTACAGCCTCATCTTTACCGTGTTTAGATGAATTGTAGACGAGAACCAGTGGTCGAGAAGACGAACAAAAATGGTAAAATTGGATAACAACTGGTCGAGACACTCGTCCGTTAGACGCCCCCTCCGTATCACTACTGAGACAGTTGTGATGTAGGGAATTTTTATCAGGAAATTAAGATAAATTACATTTAGCGAGATAGTTGACTGATGGAAAAACGACGTTGGTGTAACATAGGTCGACAAAGCCTAGGTCAGAGAATATCGGTCGGCGAAGCTTGGTCGGTGTAGCTTGGATGGAAACTGAGGTCGGCGAATTGATATCGATGGACTCGTGTAAACAGATGAGGGTGAAAAAAGATCCGAAATACGTTTCATCAGGTATGTGTAGAGGAGAGATGGTATAACAAAGGGTAGCCACAAAAAACAGCTCCATATATATAGCAAATTGATAGACTAATACAGTGCATAATTTGAAATTCCTTGTAAAGCGTTTACTTTCTGGTGAGTCCCTGCGTGGGTTGTATTATGCCTACCGTAGAGACTAGAGAGGCATATCTTGTAGAGGTTCTACTGGAAGCGCCAAAAGTTCAAGTGGTTCTGGGGTGGGTACTACCTCTTCTAAAGACAGAAAGAGCCTCGTCGAAGAAGGGCCGGTCAACCAAATAGATGGTATCTCTCAAGTCTTGTCGAGTAAAAACAGGTTAAATAAATAGATAGTACTGCTAAATCCTTGTTGAGTAAAAGGACGGTCAATCCAATAGTTGGTACCACTTAAGACTTGTCTATCGATGAGCCGGTGAGTCTCATTCGGTCTCTTCTCAGTCGAGGTCACCGTAACTCTATTTGCCGGGCGTGCACCGCGTAAGAATTCGGTGTCCACCCTTTGGTGTGTGGTCGCAGGAGTGTGAGGTCTAAAGGCTTCTAAGCTCAAATATTCTTCTGGAGGAATGGAAATTGGTTGCAAGAAATCGGTTAAGCGAAAGCACAACTGAATCTGAATAAGCGAACCGCGAAGGCATTTTATCCCTAAAAAATCTAGCCTCTTTCGTCGACCTAACTCGGCGATTGTTGTGTTTGTGCGTTGGGGATGTTTTAATACAGATTTAACTAGCTACTATACCACAAATTACCTGAGTCGAACGTACTTACCCATACAGATGCTTAGTACACTTTTATGTTGCTTTCGGCGCCTCTTGCCGATAAAGATAGTAAATGAGAAGTCCAGTTGATCGATAATAATGGACACTACTACTGAGTGAAAGCTGTTTCTACTCGTGAACGACCGTTGAACTGGACCCGCGGAGCATCAATACAGATGGAGCACAAGATCCACCAAAGGCGTTCCACTGAAAACATACGAGTCTAGAGTATAAGTAAAAGAGTGCTGAAGACGTTGTAACAGTATTTGAGATAATGGAGAAGTTTTTTTCATGCAGTAGCCCGATTATTGTATTACGTCACGGGGTCCACGTCGTACCCTAGCCACCAGGTCAATATCACCTACCAGCATTATTGTGGTACCGTACAGAACCAGAAAATATTTTCCGGTGTCCCTTTATTGTGACCGCCACGGAATTACAGCTTCCACAACTATTATTGAGTTTCCTGCCCGAGAAAGATTGATTGAGCTGTTGTAGGACCAGACAAAACTAGACCCACAAGTAATGCTACGTAATCGTAATGTAATGGACCCACATCTGTTTCAAGGGACGCCGGGTGTGCCTATCGCCCCGGTCCGTGCGGATTGTAGCTTGTAAAGGACCTTTCAATACTATACCGGGCTTTTCTTATGCCTACAATTATGGCTGGTGCTTTATGTGACGCAGAAGGTCTCAGTTTGCAATTTTCGGTGGGACATTTCACGGGAAGATATAATAGACGGATGTGCCTCCATCACATGACCGTAATCCCATTAGGATTTCTAGAGGGTGGCTTCATTAGTTCGATACAGCGTCGGGATGAGGAAAGAAATGACTACTGTCCAATAAATGGAAGTGGGCTCCTGAGTCAGCATGATTGCCCCTGACGAACCACACGGCACCGTATCTGCGATCCTTCTTACTTGTCGTGGTTCCCACAGCCTCCATATATAATATCGCCGGAGGTATGTTTCCTTTGCAAAGCGGCCGCAGGGAGAACCACAAACTTCTCCGCTTTAGTCAGTAGAGGACCCCCCTCACAAAATCGCTTTTTTAACGCCCGGTTATCGATCTGTATGACGCTTCCCCTCTCTTATAGCCGAAGGTACGTGACAAAATTATGTTGTCAGACAATGTCTGTAAAGGGGTTACACATCGAAGGGTACTCGGTACCCTGTGTCTTTTTTTAGACGCACGGGATAGTATTCCACTGAAAGAGATATAGAATATCTTATCGGCTTATAGGAGCTGATGGGTGTCAGCCACGAGACAGGAAAGATCTTTATTTAGGACATGATTGCCTAGATTAGGTAATATTAGGATTAAGACATTCCTTAGAGTTAAAAGTAAATAAAGTTCAGTTCCCCTTTTGATCTTTTTTAAGACACGTGCCTTGCGAGGCGTCTTTGATCGTTGATCGTTAAGAGTTAGTACCTCTCCCTGAGATAGATTCTCTTGAGCACTAAGTGCTGTAGATTCACCGAATCGTTCGGTCCCCTGGAACAGGAACCTTAATCTTTACGCTGTTGACTCATAGAGTCTAGTTCCTAAGAACTAATATCGCTCTTTGAGCACTAAGTCTTCCTCTGACTTAAGGAGTTGTGTAGCTCCGCTACATTATCATTCAATGCCGAGTTCTTTCAGTCAGTACGGCCAGATGGGGTCATACTCTTGACCGTTAATAAATGACATAAGCCTTCGCATAGGTATGGATTTTCCTCCCCGCCAATAAGTGGACCAATACTGTCTGTACACGGCCGATATCTTCCAAAGAATCTTAGGTCAGGGATACTCTAACCATACTGTCAACCTGTTCTCTTACCGCCATCAAACGGTCTGAAACATGGGCCGATTAAGATTAGACGACGCTGATTGCTGAGGACCTCTTTTTCCATATACGTCAGCCGAATCCATGCACAGATCTCAGCCCGTAAGATGGCCTCGTGTAAGTTGCTCCGTTTACTTTAGAAAGAAATATTTTCCAATGAAGTGAGCACGAGAGGTTCCTCTTGCATAGCCGCGTGGAATTATATCGACACCAAATCTACCCCTACCGGCCACTCGCGGTTTGTAAAGCATACCCGTACTGGCTTTATATATACTGCGTATCGTTGAGGTTTCATGTTGACACAAATACTGTTTGTGAAGATTCCTTAGCTCATCCTTCGACCAGTGTTTTGACAGTACCGCCGTGTCGAGAATCCAAGGAAATATTATGGCATTGAGTATTGTTACCCGTCAAGATATACTAGTCACCACTCGAGTAGCCGTAGCGTGTCGCGTCGCACATTCATATCCGGAAATCTTAGTGGGCATCTGCTAGTGACCCTGTACCCACTTGATGCCCGAGGTAACGTATTATTCCACGAGGGTTCAATAGTTGTATCCACTTGATTTTTAACGGTTACGTAGTGAGCCTCGAAAATTTCGAATAGCTGCTATGATTAAGAGGACGTGTGGGCGGTGGATGAATCTTAACGAACCGCGGTGGAGTCATCCACTAACGCGGAAAATGTCCCCTTGACCTTTTTTTAGCCACGGGAACCCCAATACCATGGACTTCGAGATTCTGCGTTGTAGCCAACGATGGGACTTCTGCTGCCATGATGATCAACAACGGCTACAGAGGGCATCCCTATGGAATCCCCGTATTGATCTCTAGCATTTCAGAAAGTGAGCCTTTTACCAAAACTTATATGGTCGATGACGCATGTAACGTTCTCATCATATGAATTGGTAGACGATCTAAACTAATGATTCCAGCTTAAAAAAAGTGAAATTCCGAGCCACCGATCCGTAAGATTTCTTAAAATTTAGCGATAGATGACTATTCTCCGTGCAGATATCATATAGCCCTCGCAGTAGATACGTCAACCAACATCATCATGACTACATTTATTATCCGTCGTCCATGCACGAGTTATTCCTGGTTTTACCCTATCATTATAGGGGTACGACGTTTTAAAGTGCAGCCAGAACTTTGGCATATATTTTATTCTCTATATGGAGAAGCGATACTGTAGCCCATAGCATCCGCCGAGTCCCTCTTTTTACAAAATGGTATGATGAGGTTTTCTACAAAAGATGGTGCCAAGTCTTTACTTGCAGTAATTCGTTATCAGTGACGAATACCGACAGCGCCAAGATCACTTGAGTTCCTTATATCAGCCATTATTGATACCATCAGGTCCCACCGCTTTCTACCGATTATTGCTTTTAGATCCGCGATTACTTCGTGCACGCGCACTAAATGGAGTAAGTTATAATTGTCCGTTAAGTCATTTACGAGTTGCCAGAGTCGTGGCAAAGCCCTCAATAACATGAATTACGAGCCGCGATAGTGTAGTATCGATAAGAGACTGTTGATCGCAACATCTTGCGTGTTGCTCCTGAGAAGAAGCCGTGGCTACCTCCTCATAAAGTGTTGGCTCGTCTGTCTGATACGACGAGTTATTGTTATCGAATAAAATTATTGGATTCATCAAAGCTTCATAAGCTTGATCCTAGTACAAGTAACTTTCGCACTGAACATGATTTCTTCATCGATGCGTTCTTTAAGAATCGATGGTACAGTGAGAATCACAAGCGTGATGGTCCCTCATTGATTCAGGCATGGAACGCTTTCATCCACAACGTTCGTGAGATTGAGCGTGATGCCTGGCTAGACAAGCTATTGCTAGCTCGAAAACGTTTTGAGAAACGGACCTCTAACGTTGCACGTTTCAAACTGCATCGGTTGTCAAGAGAGGCCGGGCTACCATGCCTCTCTTGGGGTGATGCGTTCCAACGTTGTGTGAATAACTTGGCACGAGCTCCAAAGGAAGCCTATTCGATGACTGACCCCAGGTGGAGTGTACTTGTCACTCAAGAGATGTACGAGGGAATAGCTAATTTTTAATCCCTCTACAAGCGCGCTGGGCCTTCGTTTACCGATGGGCCTTCTTCGGCATCGGATGCGCCTTGTCATACTTCTCGACAAGTCCCAAAACATCCACCAGCAGTTGAGAGCGAGACTCCCAACTATCTGCCGAGGGTGGATACCCGCGCCACCAGACGAGGTAACTCGTCCGACGTCCCTTCACATCGCGGTGGTTCAACAGTCGTTCCACGAGGAAGCGTTGGCCACCGCGCGCATCAATCAATGAATGAGACGGAGGAAGAAACACGTTCTCAAAAGGGTTTGCAGGCTCAATCTGATAGTGTGAGCCAGTTCTAGCGCGTAACGTGTGAGTTGCGCGAGGATATCGAGCACGTGAGGAGCAGACGTTTGGGTCTGGTCGACAATGTGACACATCTCTCCTCAGAACGGGAGAGAGATCGATCAGGTTTTGCTTTTGCTCAGCTTGAGAACGATCGGACTTAGCGTTCTCTTCGCGACGAGCAAGTGGAAGCTCGTCAGGATATATCGGCTTCGCGGGGAGATATCCGAGCTTCAGACTCGGGCTGATAGTCAGCACCGTGAGCACAAGTATCTCGTGGAGATGCTTGAGCGCAAGGGATTTCTTCACCGGAAGAAGTCTCGTACTGGTGATACGGCCAAAGGCGACCGACGTAGAATGCAGGATGCGTGCGCATCTTATGTGGCAGTTCAATCGTGTATGCGTTGCCTAAGCGGCGCAGCACACGAAATGGACCGACGAACTTGGGTAGTAACTTGTTACTACCCATGTTAGTCACTATGCTTCGAGGTAAGTTTTACTGTAGATAGTAGGACTAGGTCACCTTCATTGAATGAAAGAACATCTGCCCTTCCATTCTTGTCCGCGTTTTTCTTTTGTCGGTCCACTGCTTCTGCAATGAAGTCTTGCACGAAACGGACAATTGTTTCGCGAGCCAGTATGAATTCATCTGCTGACTCGCTGTCTTTGGCTATAGTGCGCTTGGAGCGCACTGTGGCAAGATCATTGACCTGGGTAGTAAGAGCATCCTCGCTCTTAGTTTCCTCTTCTTCACCGAAGTCTACGTGATCGACATCGGCTTCATACTTAGTGAACTCGTGGTTAGTACGTGATGAGTGAGAGCCGAGTTGGCGTTCGCTCGAATGATTCCCTCCCCCCTCAAACTAGGGTTACACTCTAAAAAGGTTGGTAGGCGTGGCTGTCGCATGCCAATCACGAAGAACGGTGTATGCGTCGTCGATGCATGTACCGCATTGTTGATGGCGAATTCCACCATTGGCAAGAATTCGCTCCAATTCGTAAACGAATGGACGTAACCCCGAAGGATTTCCTCAAGAACGCGTTTGGCACGTTCTGTCTGACCATCTGCTTCAGGGTAGTCAGAGGTCGACATCTGAAGGCGCGTTCCGAGTGTTTTGAACACGGATAGCTAGAATTCCGCAGTGAACCGTGGGTCTCGATCAGAGACGAGTTCACGAGGCGACCCATGAAGACGAAAGATCGTATCAAAAAACGCTAGCACATGCCGATGCATTGATAGATTCAGGTACGGCGACCAGGTGTACTATTTTACTGAACCTATCAACGAACACAAGAATACCTGTATTATTGTGTGGGTCTGCGGGGAATCCAAAGACAAAGTCCATTGAGACTGATTCCTAGTATTCTTCTGGAATGGGCAAGAATTGCAATGGCGCACGAAGTGAAGGACCTGACTTCACTCGTTGACATACTTCGCATGCGCGGACGTACTTTCGCACGAACTGATACTGGCGGGTCCAGTAAAAGTCTCGACTAACTGTGAGATATGTCTTCTCTCGACCACGACGTCCACCAGTATGTGCATCGTGGTACTCATACACGACGCGCAGTCGCAGGTCACCATGGTCCGGTACGACGACACGAGGCGTGTCGCTGGCAACGGCTGTATACTTCATTAAGCCATTGTGGACTGTACATCTACCGTGGAGAATAGATATTGGGGGCAACCTTTTAACGGGTTGAAGAGATGGTTGCGATAGATGATCCATCAAGCGCACCATTGCCGGATCTTACCCCTTGCGTATACCTTCGAATAAGGTTGACGACGGGACACTGGAAGTAAGTACCGCGACAGTGTTCGGATCAGTGTCGGGTGGCACAGCCGGCTCAAAATCGGGCCGGCTCGAGCGTGCGTCAGCGACGACGTTAAGTCGTCCTGGCTTATACTCGACGGAGAAGTTGTACTCCGCAAAGAATAGCAGCCACCTTTCCATCCGCTGCAATAGATGTGGACTGTTTACGGCCGTGCGTAAAGACGCATGGTCTGAAAAAACGATGAAGGGTCTATCACCTATCAGATAGAATTTGAACTTAGCCAGCGCGTACTTCATGGCAAGTAGTTCCTTTTCACGGACCGGGTAGTTGCGCTCAGCCGGTTTCAACTGGCTTGACTGATAACAGACGACACGTTCCGCATCTTCTGCATCGCACTGCATTAATGCGAAGCCGATTGCGAAGTCACTGACGTCACAGACCACGTGGAATGGTCTGTCTTGATCTGCAATCGCCAAAACTGGCGATCTTATCAAGCTTTGCTTGATATCTTCGAAAGAGCGCTGGCATTCGTCACTCCATACCCACTTCTCGTTCTTTTTCAATAAACGAGACAGATGAACAGTCATCTCGGCGTAATAGCGTGAATATTTTGCAAATACGCCGAAGGAACTTCCGAAGTCCCTTGACATCGGTAGGCACCGGCCAGTCGGTGATCGCTTTGATCTTTTCCGGATCGGACCGGATGACATGCTTACCCACGATGCAACCAAAACGTGGTGTTTCGCTAGCAGCAAATATACACTTCTTGAGGTTTACGTACAACTTATGCTCGCGCATTGGTGTAAGAACCTTTTGGACGTGGAGTCGGTGGACTTCCAAATCCGTCTGTCTATCCATAGCCCGGCTATGGACGAACACGTCATCGAATAGCTAGGTGCGAATTCTCGCACAGATCTCAACAGATTCGTAACACATCTGTTGAATGTAGCAGGGGCATTACTCAGCCCTTGTGGCATTACTAACCACTCCCAAAACATACCGCTTGGGGTGCTCACTGATGTGTAAGGAATATTCTTTTCACGCATAAGGATCTGATAGAAGCCGTCCATCAGATCCATCGATGAAAACATTTTACTCCTTGCTATACTATATATAATGACATCTTTTCTTGGTATCAGCGTTCGAGCCGGTAAAGTGGCAGCATTTAACTTGTTGAAGGCATGTACTATCCGTCATCTTTCTGTGGTCTTTCGGACACAGAAGGTCGGAGATCTATGTGGGGAAGTAGATTCCCTCACATGGCAAAGAATTTGTCAACCGCTAGTACTTGTTCACGAGGCAATGACCATTGCTTCATGACACAATACTTTGAACCTGGTTTCAGGTCGATCTCGTGACAAGTACCCTTATCCTTGGGTAGCTCGCACGGCAATATTTATGGGAACAAATCTCTGAATTCCGTCAAATCATCGTAGAGAGGATTTGTCTTGAGCGATTCCCACGATTGGGATGTATATCGCTCAATCCGAGTCTTCTCATAGGGACACTCTCGTCCATTGATGAGCTGCTGATAACCCTTTCGTTCTCAGCGAATACCATTGCCGACCGGATATCGGTTACGTACTCTTCTTCTGCGACGAGTATCCAAATCTGCTTGACTTTGCCACTACGCAGATCACGCAAGAACCTCTTCTTTTCGAGGGAGGGCAATTGAGTGATCTCCGAAGTTGTCTTCGGAGGCGCGATCAGATCAAGTTGGTAAGTTTCTATGCTTGATCCGTCATTGACTAGGACAATTAATGTCTCTGTTGTCTCCTGGGAG
This sequence comes from Hyaloperonospora arabidopsidis Emoy2, assembly GCA_000173235.2. Classification (NCBI taxonomy): domain Eukaryota; phylum Oomycota; class Peronosporomycetes; order Peronosporales; family Peronosporaceae; genus Hyaloperonospora; species Hyaloperonospora arabidopsidis. Next base: position 291,809 of record JH598169.1, read on the forward strand.
CTTATTTCCACAGTTGGGTGGGGAATTATTCCCTCACTAGCCTCTTGGGATATATCGTTATATGACACAAGTGGAATTGATCCCTCGTTATCCTCTGGCGGTGGTTGCGCTACCGCGGCCAGGTCTTCTACGTGCGATTCTCCAATCGCACTAAGATCATCGTATTGCCAATCATTTGCAATCGTTCGTTGTCACTTGGGTGTTGTCCGTTTGGAGGACACCCACGCCCCAGTCCACTCGACTTATTCGGGTGGTGGGCCTTCGGCGAGACCTGCATCTCAATGCATTCGCCGGAATCTGGCTTCATGGTGAGGAGATCAGCCACTCCATGCCATGTGCAGTCTTACAAACGACCGAACCACACACGAGGCCATCGCACTCGCTCATTGTACACCCACATGTTAGTAGGCACTCCATGGCGTTCATCAGATGGCCATCTGATGAACAAGTGACAGGCATATCGACTGTTCGTCGATGCCAGCTGACTTGTGGCTCGTACCTTCTGATCCATGGTAGCCCAAGTATGACATCAAATTAAATTTGTCATCCAGTTCTTATATGATGAAGTCATGATTATATTGGACTCCCTTCAGCATATAGATGATACCCACTACACGTTCCATCACTGTTACAAATGCGCCTGTCGCGAGGCGCACCGTCATCCTCGTTGGAGGGATCTCTCGCTCAACATATTCGAGCTCTCTGATGTCTAGCTATTGGCGTCGTACAAAGTTGTTCGACGCCCCACAATCGACTAGGGCTCGAAGCGACATGTCCTTTGCCACTTCGAGTTTCAAGTTATGAGGGAATCCTCATTACCAGATGCAGTAACACACAATGATTGCTGTTGCGAGCAATTCTCGTCAAGAGGCCTGAAAATTCACTTGACGTTGTTGGATCAGTAGGGTGCTCCGCACCCACTGACCCTGACCGTTTTTTGGTCGTCCATTAAGATGTTGTGTTTTCGCAACAACATCGGACCCACGCCTTGGATCTCGTTTGGACGCTTGGCGATTTACTGTTTCCTGCGGTACGTGGTACCGCGCTCAGGGCACTGTATTCGTATATATAATGCCCTGTCTTCTGACATCTATTGCATTTTTGCAATTTCTTGTAGTTGTTAACACGAGAGCTCTCGCTCCTCGCGTTACAGAGGTCCATTGGTTCTGGGCCTCCATTTTCCTGTCGTCTCGACGGACGATAGGAATTCGAACTCGCGTGAGCCTGTTTCACGCTGAAGTCTTCCGTTTCCGCAACCCTTATTGCCTCTTCCAGGTTGTTGAACTCCAATCAGAACAGGTAGGTCTTAACAGGACCATCAGTCAGACCCTTCATCAACAACGTAATCAACGTTTTTTGGTTCAGTGGGTCGACTGTTATGCAACTGCTAAGGTGACGTATGTACTGAATGTACGAGTGTACGTCAAGTTTACCTTGCTTGATTCTCAGGAGTTCACAGCGAGCCCTGAACTCAGCTCGTGGCGGCTCAAAAGTTTGCCTAAGCAGGGGCTTGAAGACTTTCAACGACCCAAAGACATATGGGTCGTGTAACTTAAGGCCCAAGGCCCACGTCTTTGCACGCCCTGCCAAGTTCGATTGAGCAAATGCAATCTGCATTTACTCATCGACGATATGACGAGCCCTTATGGCATAGTCTGGTTCCACGAACCATCTCAACAGAGAGTCTTCATCGGCTCCCTTGTACTTTGAGATGTCAATCTTTAGAGTCTCGGGTCAACGTGTATACGTAGACCCGGTAGTAGTGGCCTGCTGCTGTCTTAACAGTTCAAACTTTTGAGCACTATGTTCTCTCAACAGCTCCGTCTGTTGAGAACCTTGTTGGTGAAGCAAGGTTACTTTTTCCCGCTCGGCGTCAAGTTCATTCTAAATGAACTTGGCGATGGTGGCGTGCTGTCCGTCTGGTCCCAGGGCGGACAACAGTGCGCCAACGGCTTCTTGCCCTATCGTTGAACTCAAGCGTTTGACAGCGTCCCATTCGATTTGACTCAAATGGGAGTAGCTTTCATGCGTGGGATGAAAATCATCCCCCTCATCGTCCAACATGTTCATGGTCGTTGAACGGACTACAAAGTGCTACCAGGTGTAACAGGGTACACCTTATTCAACTAACTGAATAAACCTTGCACTGCTGACAGTGCAAGGATGTGTGCTTCCGACTACCTCACGTACACGTACGTGCAGAGGAAGGTTGCGATACGGAGTAAGAGTACTCAGTAAAGGTAAAAAGTAGAGCTGTATTTAGTATAGTTAATCCTTTTAGTATAGTTAATCCTTTTCATAAATCCTATTTGACTTCATTTAACTATGTCTAAATACAAACATGTATTATAACTATCTGCGCGCCACTCATTGCGTGCTTCTGTCGTGGCTAGGCTTTTTTGGTTGATGTCTCGATCCTATATCAACCAATGAGTAGTGTGTTACATCTGCGAGGCAATATTATCTATTATAATAATATTGTGAGAATATTGTGTTTGTCCTAACGCAATATTCATACTTGATATTTACCTTATGTAAATTATCATGTAACGGAGGCACCCCGTTACAACTATGATCTATCGGACAGGAATCTCCGCCTTGGAAAGCACCATTCTTCTGGTGACCAGGCTTCAACCTGGGTACATCTCCAAGCAGCCCCTTTCGCCGACCATCCAATACACATTTATAATGATTTTTTCTCTGACTGTCTGGTTTTAAACTCAGCTGCATTTCAGATATTCAAAAATTGACACCGACCAGTTTAGTGCACTGAAACCACTTGGTTTTACTATCGGTAAGGTTGCCTGGCTGCTTTCGGAAACTCCCCTAGCCCGTTGTGGTGCAATTCCTGTCAGTTTAGGTATTTTAGAATTATTAATTAAATGTTTAAGGTATCGGTTTTCTGCACGCGTGTCATTGTCAAGAAGTCGTGTCATTCATTATTCAAAACAACACCGATATGCTCGATATTTGCACCACTCATGGACAACAGACGCACCAAACCCATTCATGGCAGCCCCTAATACATGTATCAAAGTTCGTCAAGCATTAATCGTTTCCAGCAACACCATCGTTCGAGCCGTAAGATGCTGCCAAGAGCTCTACTTTTTGTGCGGTTAAGCATTTTTGGTACGGCGTAAAACTACGTAACTGCCAACTGTGGCAGCACAGGAGCTCCGACCTTGCGTTTATCAAACTGGCGAAGCAATGGGGCTTCATAACATACACAAGGAGGTGGGAGTCGAAGAAGTTGTCGAATAGTGGTCGCACAAACAATACAAACGCACCCCTGTGTTTCCCATTTACGTAAATATCGTGCATCCTCTCGTATAAGAACAGAATCGCTGCAGACAACTTCAAGATCCCTGTCTTTATATTGGAAATGTACTGTATGTAAACCAACCTGGACCTCGCTAGCAAGTAGCAAGACCAAGGACTGCGATCGTTTACTCGAAGCTAAAGCCACTCTCCTCGATCACATCACCGAGCTCACCTGAACAAACGTACTCAAAACATTTAGTAGTCTCAAGCCGCTTGGCGTAGCTTATCGATCCATACGTCCCACACGTGTATGTTCTAGGTTCGAACCTTAAAAATGCGACCAGTGTATGCTCCTGATGAGCAATGCTTGCTATTCTTCTCGAAAAAGCCCCTGTTGCAATGCGAACACACGCACAGAATTGCCTGGAGTGATATCGAGCACTTCGCCTGCATCACGAGAGAGATGCGGCACCTACAAGTGAAGTAGCGAAAGTTAACACTCGTACTACGGCAAAGCCTGAACGAAGCAGCAAAAACGCACTCGGCTAAGCTGAGTTCCTTGATGACTTTACCACGCTCAATGTCATCCTTCGTCTCCGCGTAGATCAGGTTTATGCCGATGAAAATGAAGTGCCGTTGCTTCCAGTTCTTTCGCCGCTCTTGTATGTGAGTGTGAAACTGTTAAAGCGAAATGTAGTTGGCGCCAAAGAAAAAGGCGGGAAAATAATTTTTTTAAAGAGAACGGCAAGATAATAGATTTGCCATTCTGGCTAACCGTCGTTGAGAATTCCTCGAGTCATTATATGATTAGCAAATATAATTAAAGCGCACAAAACTGATGGGAGCGCACTAAATTGAGAGTTTACGTTACTTAGATTTTGAAGTCCACTACAAATGCTAGTTTCACCTTAACAGCAGTCTTGACTCAAAACCTGTGTGATTGTCGCTTAAGTGGTGAGACGTACATGACAAATAAAGTGAGTGTAAAATCAGTCCTTAGTTCACATAGTTATGCTACCTCTAAGATTACTGTAACTGTTGCGACCAAGCAAATACTGGCTTGGTTCACGCTCCCGGGTACGCGTCCGCGTCATCAGCCTTTTCCTTCATCACAACTGTGTTTTAATGCTCACGCAGCGTTATACCAAATATTTGTGCCATCCGTAGTGCTCAGTAGATTTGATAGCTCGGTCCAATTCTTCTGCTGACCCGTCTTGGAACAAAAGCCTCACCGCGTCTTCAGCGCTCAATGCACCCGGGTGTTTTTCTTCAAACAACTTGACGTATTTGAACCACTCTGTAAAACAGTACAGTTGTATATTCTCTTCCATGTGGGAAGACCACATCTCGACGAGATTCTCGTAAACCGTTTGTGGGTGCAATCCCAACTCCATCCACGCGGAACGTATCACTCGTTGTTGACTGAGCCGGTAGTACATCAGTAGCAGCCTGTGCAGCGTAGTGGTCACGACCTTCTTGTCCTCAATCGTATGAAAAGAAACCAGCACCCGCACCACATCCGCTGGGCTCCATAAAGACTCTATTTCGTTAAATATCTCCTGAATTTTGTCGAATTTGGCTCCCGGTGCCACAATAAGAAGATTCTCCAAATAACCAGTCAGTTCCGACACATCATTAAGTATTCCGCTCTTTATTGACCTTTGAATTCGAGCTTCATCGAACCAAAAGGGTTGAAGCAGGTGTCCACGAGTCCATTAATATCATCCTACTGTCGAAACCTCTAACTTCATCATAAATCTCAAGTAGATATCCGGGGATCGTCTCAGGACTAGCGAATGTCGCAATTCCTTTAATGAAGGCATTCGCTTCTTTTGCTCCTTTGCTGTAACACAACAGTCTTGCCGCGTCTCCAGCAGTAAACTTACTCGGGTGCCCCTTATCATATAACATAATGTGCTGTAGCCACATCAAAAAATAAGTTGGCACCGTCATCTATCGTTTTCCAGTGCAAGCCCAGGACCTCGAAAAGCTGTGTGGGGTCCAATCCCGAAACCTTCCACGCATCAAACACCACTGTCGGGTGATTCTTGTAGACGACAAGGAGCTGTCTGTGCAGCTCGTCGGCCTCATATTTCATGTGCTTGTTCGAACGAAGAGACACGAGTACCTGCGCCACATCAGTCGGTTTGCGTCTGACACGCAAAAGCGCATAGATTGCCTCGTCAGGTTTGACGTGAGCAGGTCCTGTTACTAGGCCCTTGTTCGTCTTCAGCAAACGTTCGAGTGCAATCACGTCAACGGGACCCTCGCCTCTTGCAAGCTTTGCAAATTCTTCGGTACGTGTGAGGGTTGGTGGTCGATAAAGGGCAAACGGGATAGGGCCTCAATCTCCACAAGTTCCTTGCTACGGGCGATGACTCCAATCTCTTTCGCAACGTCAAGTACATTAGAAACTGACGAGTCCACCAGCGTGCAACGTCACCGTTCATCTGGTCCTCGGTTTCGAGGACATCGCGAATGGTCTTGTCCTCTTCTAAAGCACCCGACTTCGCAACGGACGCGGTCGTGCCTGGAGCTGACGGGCTGTGTGGGAGCATGCGTCCATCGTCGAGTATGCGTTCCTTAAGGGGTGTTCGAGCGGCGATGAAACTATTGGCTCGTGCGTGGTTGCCGTCTCTAAGCTAGCCCAAGACATGGGAACAAAATGCCGCTAGCAAAACGCGCGATATGTCATGACGGATGCGAGTTAGGGCCAACAGATTGCGTAGTGAGAAGCGCCCGTGGCGGACACTGTCAGTAGCAGTGCGTGACCGATCCCTAGAGTGGTGTCACACGATAGATTACCAACTTGATCGCCACTTCTGTATCAACAAACTTGGACGCGTAAGTAAACGAGTGGTCAGGAATTTTCGTGCACTGTCTCCCACACTGCGAACGTTTCTTTAACCAGACGACTGAGATTGGGTCAATAGACGCTCCTCCTTTACTTTCCCATCGACGGGAGACCTGGTCTGTATAAACTGAGAACGTCGATGATAAAACAGCCAAGTGTTGTGGGCCATCGGTTCTCTGCTAACGAGAACCACATATAATCAGGGCTGAAAACCCCCGATTATTTTTGGCGATACAATCGTTTTTTGGTTTAATACAGTAGAACCTACTTTTAATATGAAAAACATGGTTTTATTCGGCTCGATGAGCGGGCGCCTACCGGGAAGATATACTGACGGAATCATCGTCAACGTCGAACTGGTCGTGCACGTAGTCGTAAAAAGTAGGCAACACCCTCTTGATACACGTCAGATCATCGACGCGTTCTGGTTTGAGGCTGTTCCTCAGCCTTGAGTGAATGAACCCGATGATCGAGAAGTTTCATTAGACGCGGCAGTCGACGTCGCCATATTTAGAGTTTGATGGTGATGTGGTGCTGATCGTGCCATTTCCTGCCATCGACCGACCAACCATTTCTTCAATACGGTCTTGGCACCATTGTCCAGCATCTTGAAATGCGTCAAGTTCTTCGCCTTATCATGTTTCGCCGCAATCACTAACTCGGTCCACTGAATACCAATGGTCTGCGCCCTTGTTGCATCAAATGCAACGCGAAGCTCATCGTTTACCAGAAATCTAGAGGAAGTCATCCAGCTGTAAGCGGTTGCCCAACTTCTGTCCCTCTACAATAGAACGTCGTCGTTGAAGTTATTGACATGCTCGTCAAACTGGCTTAGAGAAAACGACGATAGCGACAGAGTAAGTACGGCTAGAAGGTGCTAAAATTGCTAATATATCTACAAAATAATACACTCTGCTGACTTCCTTGCAATTGCAGGGATCACCGGCCAGCCTGATCATGCTTGAGTCACACACTTATCGGGAAATAAAACCTAAGAGCATCCGCAGCGCTGCACCATAACTCACCATAAACTTATGGACTACAGCCATCTATAGCGAGAATTATAATAATTATGTCTGGGGTCTGCAGCGGTTCCTCCACAGGCCAACTATAAACGCGTGACATGTGACCCATTTTATCCTCGTTCACACGCCACGTCGACACCCTACGTCCTCGCCCACACTCCATGTATTGCTATGGAGCACTCACAAGAGAGCAGCGACGACGACCTGTACCTGTTCGACGACGACGACAACGTGTTTCTGTCGGCGGTTGCTCAGCAGCAGTGTATTTTTTTTGTACAGGCTGCAGAGCGGTCGGCCGACGCGAGACTCGGTGGTTCAACGCAAGGTCGTCTCGTCAACAAGGATCGCAACCGCGTACAGGGACACGAGCGCCTGATGAAAGATTATTTCGTAGAGAACCCGATCTATAACGCTGTCGATTTCCGCCGCCGGTCTGTATGTCTCGTCCGTTGATTCTCTGCATTATGGATACGGTGCAGCAGGTCGACAGCTACTTTGCGCGAAAGCCAGACGCGACCGGGCAGATGGGCTTCTCGGTGCTACAGAAGTGCACCTCGGCAATGCGTCAGCTGGCCAACAGCGTCGCGCCAGATTTGTTTGTCGGATAGTACTGGTCGCAAAGGCCTTCGTCGCTTTGTCGCAGCAATTGTGCAAGCATTTGGCGAGCATTATCTGCGCCAGCCGAATGCGCAAGACGTGCAACGTCTACTAGCAGAGAATGGGGCCCGCGGGTTACCAGGAAAGCTTGACTCGCTCGATTGTATACATTGGTTCTGGAAAAATGCCCCACTGCATGGGCTGGCCAGTACACTGGCAAGGAACGGAAGCCTACGCTCATCCTCGAAGCCGTCGCCTCGCAGGACCTTCACATCTGGCATGCCATTTTTGGCATGCTGGGAGTACACAATGACATTAATGTTCTGGATAGCTCGCCGCTGTTCCAGGATCTTTGCAGCGACCGAGCGGCGCCAGTCAATTCTCTATTAATTGGCACGACTATGTGATGGGGTATTATTTGGCCGACGGTATATATCCAAATTGTGCCACCCTCGTCAAGACCATTTCGCTCCCGCAAAGTGCCAAGAAGAAGGTAAATCCTGTACATATATATAGTATATGTGCATGCTGGCCGTCTCAGATAATACTGATATCTACTCTTGACACGATACAACATTTTGAGCAAAAACAGGAGGCGGTGCGCAAAGACGTGCAGCGCGCATTTGGTGTACTGCAAGCTCGATTTGCCATCATCTGTGGGCCGGCGCGCATGTGCCGTTTGGAGGACCTGAAGACAATATTAAAAGCGTGCAACATTCTGCATAATATGATCGTCGAGGACCAGCGTGAAGAGGAGGGGCAAGCGTGAGCAGGATTGGAGGGGTAAACAGATGTGGGGAGCCTGCCAGTGCGCGACATGTGCGAGCTAGACGAGTTTGTAAACCGTTTCCGCGCAGTGCGCGATGATGCCACGCACATCCAGCTGCGAAATGATCTCATAGAGCATCTTTGGCAGCGACATGGGAAGCTGTATGCGACAAACGACTAGTTTATTCAAGCTTTGAATACATAACGTCTCTACTCTCCACTCCACTCCTCGACTTTATCGGACTTTAGCACTTGCAAAATTTGACGTTGTCTCAGCATGTAATATTAGCGCTGGGTAGCATGAGCCCGCTCGCGTCGACACGCTTTATCCTTTCCTCCAAGATCAGCTTCAACGCGTCTGTCTTGCGCTTGGCATGAAGTGCCGCGTCGACTGTCGCCTTGGCCATGACGGCCGACCTGCTCGCAAGGGCGGCCAGGTTAAAATTATTCTTAGCCACCCTCTTCGCCGAATTCTGGCCAAGAGGGCGAAGCAGATCATCGGAGGTCCCAGCGGCTTCTATTTCTGCAGGGACAGCATTCTCCTCGGCAGCAATAGACTTGTTTGCCTTGCTCTTTTAAGCGGCGGACGTGGTAGCGGTGGTGGCGGCGAGCTTTTCCTGCCATTTTGGCGTCCTTTGCAGCAGAAACCAGAGCTAACCATGGTGAAGGGAGACTTCGCTTGATACTCGCACAAGGCGAGCGCGTCCTTCAGCTTGTTGTTGGCACTTTTGCCCGACTTATTTCGCGCCTCTACCTGCATAACAAATCATAAGTAGTCTCATGGTTGTGTAGATTCATAATATTGCACAGAGACCCAAACATGAGCGTAGGCCCCGCAAAATTTGTTGACCAACGAACCGGATTGACAATGATATTTGCTCCCGCATCGTGGAGGTTTGCGCTTGGTGGAACGACGTGGTCACACGCATCCAGAAGTCGGTCCCTTTTTGCCCCGTGCCCGCGATGGGGTCTTGGGATACTTCTAGCCAGCGCAGGCAGAGATTGCGGTCCTCGGCGGAGGTAAATTATGCAGACGCTGGCGAGGAGCTGGCAAGGAGCTGACCACAGTGACGGCGTTTGTGTCGCAGACACGATCATCTGAGAGAGGAACGGGAGGCACGGCCTGATTGTGGGCCTCGGCCTCGGCGGCGGCGCGCGGAAGCTCGGGAACGTTGGTGTTGCTCATGCTGAGGAGGAGGAGTAGGAGGGGAAAGGAAAAGAAATAGTGGCAAAAAGGAGTGTGTGTGGTAGATCGGAAAAGAGGAGAGGCAGAGGGTGGGAAAGCGTGGAAAGGAGGCTGTGGTGTAGGGAATTTGGAATTGGTATTCTCTACTATTTCCAGCTTATAGAGGTTGGAACTCGACGAGACAGTGGGATGGACCCGACATGAGGAGCACGTCCAGCATGTCCCGACGAGTTTAGACTCAACGATTTAAGATTAAAACGACGTAAGATTCGCTGAGTGAGGCTCCTGGAGTAAAGTCTCGTCGAGTGAAGACTCGTTGAGTGAAGATTAGTCAAGTGAAGTCTTGTCAAGTGAAGTCTCGCCGAGTTCAAGCTCTTCGAGATGAGACTCGCCAAGATAAGACTCGCCGAGATAGGACTCGTTGAGTCAAAGCTCGTCGAGTAAAGGCTCGTTGAGTCTAAGCTCGTTGAGTTCAAATCCAGCGAAGCAGCTGGAAGATTGACCGTTCAATTCACTAGGTAATTTTATGGGAGAAGTAGGGGAAAGAATGGGAGCCACCCAATAGGCTCCCTCTAGCAGAAAATAAGAGAATTAAACACAGGACAGAATTCTCCACGTCCTAGTAAAGCGTATAATCTTCAGATGAGTCCCTGCGTGGGTTGGATTATGCCAGCCATCGAACCTCAAGAGGCATAGCTTGTAGAGGTTTCGACTGGAAGCGCCAAGATTTTAAGCTGGCACGGGATCCTTCGAGCGAAAGATCAGTCTCGTCGCACGGCGAGCCGGTGGACAAATAGATGTCACCGTTTTGAGTCTCATCGTACGGCGAGTGGCTGGCCCAATAGATGGCACCGTTTTGAGTCTCGTCGTATGGCGGGCCTGTATCCCAAAAGACGGCACCGTTTTGAGTCTCGTCGCATTGCGAGCCGGTGGCCGAATAGACGGCACTGCTTTAAAACTTGTCGAGCGACGAGCGGGTGGATCTTTAGCCAACGACACCGTAAGTCTTCTAGTCGGGCGTATACTGCGCCCGGTGACCTGTAATCTCGTGATAACGCCGACATCCACCCATTGGTGTGAGTCACAGGAGTGAGAGGTTTAGAAAATGCTGAGCTCAGGCAGTCTTCAGGAGGAATCAGTTGCAAGAAATCTGTTAGGCAAAAGCCACAACTGAACCCGAAGGGATTTTATCCTAACGTACTAGCCCATTTCGCCGAACCAACTTGGCGATTGTTGTGTTTGTGCATTTAAGGCTGTATTGCTACAAATTTAACGAACTGCTATCCCATAGGGCGTTAAAGGGCTCTATATTGCCAGAGAGAATCCAGAGATTTAGGATGCTGGTGCGTCTATAGCAGGTTCATAAATTTATGGTCGGTTTATGATGTACCGCTGCAACGAGAAAAAGCCAAATCCAGCGAGAAATTCCTGCTATTATTAATTTATGGTGTACCGCTGGGGATACTATAATACCTGATATTCGAAGATCATAGTCTGTCGGGTTTAAATAAAATCTGAATGAAAGCCGATTTTAAAAAATGTTTGGTGCCAGGTCTACATAAAATAGAGACTAAGTTTTTTAGGCTTCAAGCCTATTGACGATATAACGATAAGATGCTGAAATTTATTCAATCGGGGATTTTGCTGAAATGTGAGCTCTATCTCGATAAAAACAATGATGTATTGATAAAGTTGTGGATCGCAAACGAATAATATGTTATCAGTCCTCTCCGGTGCGATATCTCCTGCTGTATCGCAGTAGTTGTTCTCAAGTTGAATACTGTGGCGAATATCTTTGGACCAATCTTTCCGCCTCCATCCGTGTCCAGTGTTCTGACGTTAAAACAACCCACAACAGAGAGCAAATACATCGATTTTATGCACAGCTATTGAAATTCACCTGCACCATTTCGACCGGGTTGGGCTGATGGGGGCAATCGACAGCAACAGAATATCACATCGCATTTTCTCTCAAATATCTGGACCCGAAAAAAGGCGTCGGTATATGCTGCTTCCAGTTAGCCCTCGGTTCGACCATATTAAGCTCCATGAGGCTATAACGAGTACATGTAGTTTGTCGGTCAATACTATCCACCAAACCTTCCGGTCGTTCTCTTGACAGGCTGCGTCAACAGACATGGCTGCACCTCAGTTGCTTCCTTACATAAGTAGGCATGCGTGTCAATGCTCATCAGCGCTACACTCTTCGTAGGTGGCGCTGCTAATAGCCTTGATATTTGCTTAATGAATTTGGCGCGATCTTATCACCGTCTGATGATCTCCAAGCAAGAGTTTATGCCAATGAATCATCTTGTATCTAACTCATCAAATGACCTACATAGCGAGGTCTAAGGATATATGGATGCTACGGGCCTACAATACAATTACCAAATTCTAAGGTCTTTACTAACTGCAATGGGCACTTCCACAACGTTTCTATCGAACGCATCATTCGAAAAGAACAGGCTATAACGGTGTTCGTCTTCGGCTGTCGTGAGCATTGATTATTTTGTTGCAATTATCGGTTTTACGAGAATAAGATAGTCTGGAAGCGTACCATTTTGTGCTCGTTGTATCTACAAAAGTACGTGCTTCTATAGCCACCGCTTTTACGTATATTCTTAATTATATCAAGGCTTTCGAGTCATTAATTTTCGTACAAACTTAGTTCTGGTTATACAGTCAGTACAACTACTGACAGACTACCAAAACCCCGATAAACCGAGTTTATAAATAGTGTTTATAGCACCCCCATAAATCACACTTATAAACCTGTTTATGAGCAGCATAATTCTGTCGAAACCGAACAGTCATCTCGAGAATTCTGTTGTTTTATAAATATTTATTGCAAAATAAAACAAGTCAATCACAAACGTGCACACCCACCACCATCCACCCACCGTCGCGGCTGGGGGGTGTTACGTATTCCCAGCGAAATGGGCGACTTCTAATTTGATGGCGTCACTTGATTTTCCGATTCGGTCGGAACTGGGTCTAAAGCCTGTCTTGTCGATTCAACATCCCCCTGTTTTTTCATTACTTCGAATGGGTGACTGAGTTGCAGAGATCGTTCGCTGTCAGATGTTGGTCTGGTTCGCTTGAAGCAGGCCGATGACAAGCTGCATTGGGTTTTCGAGACGGAGCTACCGGAGCTAGACACGGCTTCGAACGGTACTAGTTTAAGATGGGCTACGCACCTCAGGGAACACGGAGTGGTCTTTTACGCACACTCTTACTATTATCGATACGCGTGGAGGGCGCCCCGAACGGTCCCTAATATTTCCATACGTCAGGCAATCGATCGACTGGCGTTTCAGCTACACAAACGGCTGCTTTATTTCCTATTGGAATCCTTGCTGAAGAGATTGGATTCGATTATTAGTTCGGATACGTGGCTATGGGCGGCGGCCTATCAGCTTTCGTCCCAGGGATAGAAGCATGACAACAGGCTTCGACTTTAAATTTTGATAGGCGTATTGCATCGCTACCAAGCGACTCAACATATATCACGCGGGTGTCCCATGAACAATAGCTCCCGTGAATTGCAGGAGTGCCAAGGGGTGCCTTAGACTTCGCAACACTTGTTTTAGGAGTGCCCGAAGGAGTGTGCGTGATCGGGATAATTCCTCAGACATTGAACTGGCGCTATCGCTACTTCTCGTGTCTTTTCTAGAGCTTCGGCAGCTGTGCCAACCGTCAGGAGCCGGAAATTCAGCGCGCTTTAGCGGTCTATACTATCGGAGAGGTTTCACGATGATGTCACGGTGGGCGAACAGGTGTGGCGACTGATATGGTTTCTGATGTGCTCTATCTGCATCACGCACTTCTGGTGTGAGCGAAACGATGCTGTTATCCGTAGTGCGCATTCCACGACGCCTGCCAGTGTGATACGTTTCTGGACTACGGGTGTACGTCATTTATTCACATTAGCTATGCGAGAACATCGAGGCGCAGAAACATTTGTTCAAAGGGCTCAGTTGCATGCCTGTATTAAACGTTTTACCCTAGAGTGGAGTGCCGAACCACTATATCTAGCAGGGTACCACGAACAACCGCCGCGTCCGGTGCTGTATTCCTGGCTTAGATGATCTCAGACTTCTCGCACATAATCATTATGGGTAATAGACAGTCATGAATCTTTATCATGAATGGTTTATCGACTGGTTTGGTGGCACGACGTCGCATAAATATTTGCTCAAATTCGTTCATAAATATGGTTTATGGCGTGCCATAAACACTATTTGTAAACTTGATTTATCGGGGTTTCGGGTTGTCACCCACTGTATAAATAGTGTTTGCTGAATGTTTTTGCCGCCAACGTAATGAAATCTGTTCATGCTTTGATCCAGGACTGCCAAACATTTTTCATATAGTAGGGTACTTGAGCACTTCGTGCTGTTTGATTCGTGTAAAATTCGATCTACCTGTAAGTGCCAGCATACTTTTTAAGTCTATAACTTTGGGGTGTTGGATGACGCATTCGCTATATAGACGACCGATGTGTGATGTGGAAAGGTATCATATACGTTGATTGTAACGGAATTCCTGATACGTGTAATATACACAAAATTTGTCAATAAGATAGGGGAGAAAGCTCTGTAGCTCGTCCTTTGATATATATAATTCAGTTCGTAGAAATGAATCAAGTTCTATATATTCAAGTACCTCGTGCTCAATAGCTTCACCTTTCAAGCTCGCAAATAATGCCTATTGACCTATGAGGAGGGAATGAATACTACATCGCACTTAGTATGACGTTTAAGGTACACCTAGCGTAAATTTACAGACACATGCAAAGGAGGCGATAGGCTATATTGCACTTAGTACGACTTGTAAAATACACCAAGCGTTACTCATGGTACAATAGGTGACAGACTACACCGCACTTAGTGCGAAGTGTAAGGTACGCCCCGCGTCATTCACACACACAGGAGGTGCCAGACTAAATCGCACTTAATCTGGTGTAAAATGTACTCCTATCGTTATTTACAGATAGACGTAAACACACAGATAAGTACGATTTAAAAGTTCGGCATTCAACATTGCGCACAGTCACTAATAGCTTCACCCTTCGGGCTCGCAATAATCTTAAAGGTTGATGATATTCTCGAATATTACCTCAATTGGTAATATTCGAAAGCATATTATCATTACCTGATATCGGCCATTATATCAGCCTAAATAGCGGTCCAATCAGCGATGGGCGCGCGCAATGGGTGGCTAGCTAATCTCTAACATACATATTTGTACTTAGCTATTAAGACTTCGAATAAACTCTGTCTGTTTAAACTTCTTCAATTATCTATATTAGAGTATTTCAAACAGATAGAGTTTATAAGAAGACTTTAATTATACTAATTACAGTCCTCCTTTTTCCTTTTTCTAAGTCAACGACTTCGTAGATTACCTTCTTCTTCGCGTACTTGTACTTGAAATGTCGAGACACTTGCTTGCAGTGTGTCAGTGCAAGTTATCCTAAGCCGTTATCAGTTTAGGCACAGTGTGCCCCGTCACCCCTGCTAGCACTTCAATATCCATTCAGTGACTGCGGACCCAAAAACAACATGAACTGTCGGATGTTGATGATAATTACCAGAGCTTTCACGTCACGCGTGAAGGCTACACCCACTTAAGTGACATCGAATGGAGTGTGGTTGACCGAATGTTTTCAAACTTTGTATCCCATATAATTAGCGCCTTGTTGGACTCTCTCAACAGAGACGATCAATATTATACTATATCCGAGTTCATACAGAATTAACTTGACGTGGAAAAAGAGGAAGTAGCCTTGCTTCACCAATAAGGATCGCGACAGGAAGAACTGTTGAGCGAACAGTATTTTTAACGCCTCAGTTACAGGGACTACGCCAACTCGTCGACACGAATCCCTGAAGATTGAAATCGCCAAGTACAGAGTATAAGCATCCGAGGAAGACTCCTTGTTGAGATCGTTTTCGAGTTGGACGACGCCGTAGGGTCTTGTCACATTTCTGATTAGCAAATGAAAGCTACATTTACCCAACCGAACCTGGCAGGAAGTACCAAAACTTGGGCTTTAGCGCTCAAGCTCCACGATCCGTATGTCTTGGGTTGTTTGAAGTTTTCAAGACCCGACTCAAATTCACCTTTGAGCCACCGCGTGCTGAGTTAGGGGATAGATTCAATCTCTTGAAAAACTGAGCGGGTAAGCGTGCACATCACACTTACGCCCAGCACATGCTACTCCTCTCTAGTAGCAATAAGTCCAACCCAATCTATGAACACAAAAGATTACGATGTTCATGCAGCGTGTTGCGGATGGTACCGTAAAGACCCAACTGTTCCTCCTGGAAATCGATACTCTGGAAGAGGATCTCAGTAGCAGAACAGGATCCCTTAGCTTGAGAAATGCCCATGCTAGCTCGGGTTCTTATCGTCCCCCAAAACGTCAGAGGTTCGGTGGTCCAGACCCCATGGACCTCTCGTAGAAAGTGAGAGGTATCGCTCTCCTGGATTCAAAGAAATTGAAGAGGTGCAATCACTGTCAAAAGACAGGCCATTAAGCTAACGAGTGTAGAGCCCTGAAAGTAGTACCTCGTACTTCAGTTTGAAGCGACCACAACTAGCCAAGAAGAGCCCAAGGTACGGATCCGACACTGCTACGCAACTCAACAGCAGATGGATCGTCAGAACGGTTGGGGTCAGTAGGAGCGGATCACTCTGCTGATCCAGCAACGTCAATAAAATTTTCAGGTCCCTTAGCGCAGGTTGCTCCCAATACTCATTCACTGTGTATTACTGCTACTGGTGACGAGGAATCCTTATCATCTTGAACATTTCAAGTGACAAAGGATACGTCACTTCGAGCCCTAGTTGACTGTGGAGAGGAATCATTTATTCGACGCCAGTCTCAAGAGAATCGTAGGCGCAAGTTAATTAAGCGCGAGATCCCTCCAACGAGTATGGCGGTGCGCCTTGCAACATGGGCATCCGTAACAGTAAAGAAATGCGTAGTGGGAATTCGTTACAAGTTAAAGAAATTTAATTAGGTGATAATTACATTGCACTAGGATGGCAATTATGATGTAATTTTTAGTTTACATTGCTCAATAGATACGAGCCATGTATTGGATGGCATCATCGATCCGTCTCGATACCTGCCACTTGTATAACAGATGTCCACACGATGAACGTCTTGGAGCTTTCGAAAATTGTGAATGTCCTACGAGTGAGTGCTATGACCTCACTTGTGGATCGGTCATTAGTAAGACTGCACAAGAATTCGGTGCGACAACCAATCAAAATGTAAAGCAAGCCTTCGGTGACTGTGAACAAGCACAGGTTGCGCCGAAGGTCCAGCACTCGTTTACGTTTTGTGGACCAGTACACGGATGCATTCCTAGCGGTAAGCATCCAAGGTAAAGTATACCGGTTACTCATAAGTGGAAAACGATAACAATGGCCCGAATACTAGTCGGCCGTAGAGGACCTATCTTGCACAACCTCATCTAGAAGACGTCGTGATAATAAGTCCCACGTACATGAGGAATAAATTCCTCAATACGGTAGTGCTAAGGGAATATGTCCCCAGCAACCTGCGGAAATAAGCTCTTAGGATACACGAGACTTTGAATGATTCTAGTTAATGAAGGATCAAGTGTAGGCTCTTAAACATTTGATCTGATTGCGTCATCGAGATTTATTTCGGATATTACTCAATTGCCCGCGTAATAACTGAAACGGTTCTTGCGAGGTCTCCGTAGTGCCAAAGTCAAGCATATCTGCGTACTCGCCCAGACGACGATTACGCCACCGATATTCGGCCAGCAGTACTTTTGTAGAGAAAGAACGGATTCTCAGCAGCTCATCTATAGACAAGCGTTTTCTCTATGAGAATACTTGGATTAAATGTTTCACGTCTCAAGCTGGGGAGTCGATACAGTCAAATCCCTCGTATAAGAATTTGACCGAATTCAGGGATGCATTCCCGGAATCCGTGCCTTTCGTTTTATCGAAGGATACATACACCCGACATGATATCAAGCTCAAACTAGGCACTAAACACAGTGTCATGAAGCCGTGGCAACTGCCTCTTGAATAAGTACTAGCTATCGAAAATTCTTTGTAGATCGCTAAGCAGCCGGTTGTGAGGGAGTCGATCTCTCCACATAGCTCTCCGAAGTTCTGTGTGCGAAAATCCACAGAAGGATGGCGGATTGTACATGCCTTCAGCAAGTTGAATGTTGCAAGTGTACCCGCTCAAACATCAATACCTAGAAAAGACGTCATCATCGATGGTATGGCATCTTATCGATAGATCTGATGGATGTATTCTATCCGATACTTATGCGCAAAAGGGACATTCCCTGTACTGCAGTGAGTACCCCAATCAGTCTGCTTTGGGCGTGGATAGTGATGCCACAAGAGTTAAGTAATGCCACTACTACATTCAACAGATGCGTGACAAATCTGTTGAGATCTGTACGAGAATTTTCGCCCAGCTACTTCGATGATGTGTTCGTCCATAGCCTGGATATGGACGGACAGACGGATGTAGAAGTGCACCGACTCCACGTCCGGAAGGTTCTTAAACTTATGTGCAAGAACAAGTAGTATACCAACCTCAACAAGTTTATATTTGCTGCCAGCGAAATACCACTTCTTGTGTGCATCGTGGGTAAACGTGGCGTATGACCTGAACCGGAAAAGATCAAGGTGATCACTAACTGTCCTTTGCCTATCGATGTAAAAGAACTTCGGAAGTTCCTTGTCTTTGCGGCGTATTTGCACTAGTATTCGCACAATTACGCCGAGATGACTGTTCATCTCTCTCGCTTATTGAGAAGAAAAAAGAACTGGATATGGAGTGCCGACTGTCTGCGCTCCTCCAGAGGTATCAAGCATAGCTTATTACGACCGCCACTTTTAGTAAAAGCAGATTAAGACAGGCTATTTCATGTGGTCTGTGATGCCAGCGATTTTACAATTGGCTGTGCATTAATGCAGTACTTCACAGACGGTGCGGAACGCGCGTCTCCTATAATATATGTCATCTGCAACCAGCTGAGCGTAACAACCGCGTCCATGACAAGGAACTTCCTGCCATGAAGTATGCGTTAACGAAATTCAGAGTCTATCTGCTAGGCGATAGACCCTTTATCTTCCATAAGGACCATGCGTTTTTACGCACGGCGGTATCCCACACCTTTCGCAACAAATGGAAAGGTAGTTGCCATTCTTCGCGGAGTATAACCTCGCCGTAGAGTATAATACAGGAAGACTGAATGATGTCGCTGAAGCACTCTCGCGCCAGCCCGATTTCGAACCGGCTGCGCAATTAGACGCTGGCAAAACCACTGTTGCGGTATTTTCTCCAGTTTCCCGTCGTCAACCTTACTGTAAGACATACTAATTGCCTATGATCCGAATATTGTGAGTCTGATGGTCATCTCTCGCAACCCTCCTAAAAACCTAAACCAGCTGTCGTCCGTATATCGATCCTCAACGGATAGATACAAAATTTGCAACAGATTACTAAAATATCAGCTGTTGCCGGCGTCACGCCTCGTGTCGTCGTACCCAATCATGATGATCTGCGGTTGCAGATCATGTATGAATACGACGACTCCTCTGTTAGTGGATGTCGTGGACGCGAGGAATCATATCTCACGGTTAGTCGAGACGTCTACTAGCCTCGACAGTATCATTTCGTGTGCAAGTACATTCGCGTGAATGATATCTGTCAGCGGGAGAAGTCTAGTCCTTTCCTTCGTGATCCGTATCAATCTCTGCCTGTACCGGCTGAGTGCTGAGAATCCGGTTCGATTAAATTTTGTATTCGGATTCCCCGCCGATACGCACAAGAATACTGGTTATCTTGTGTTCGTTGACATATTCAGCAAGATAGTACACCTGGTTGCTGAACCTGAATCGCTAACCGCATAAAGTTGTGCTCGTGCCTTTATAGACCCGATCTTCCGCCTTCATAAGCTGCCTTTTGACCTGATGTCCGATCGAGACCGACGATTCACAGCTAATTTCTGGTGATAAATGTTCAAATTACTCTGAATACGCTGAAAGGTGTCCACATCTGACCACCCTAAAACGGATGGTCAGAAGGAACGTGCCAACCGCGTTCTAGAAGAGATCATTCGAGAGTACGTCCATTTTTTTACGAATTGGAGCGAATTCTTACCAATGTTAGAACTCACCATCAACAGCTCGATTCAAACATCGACGACGCATACACCATTCTTCGTGAATGACTTGCGCCATCCGCGTCTCCCCACCTTTTTAGAGTGTGACTCTTGTCTAAGGGGGGGGACTCATTCGAGCAAACGCCAATCCGGCTCTCACCCATAACGTACTGATCGTGGGGTCACTACGTTCGACACCGATTTCGATCACATCAACTTAGGTGAAGTAGAAGAAATCGAGAACGATACTGAGCAACTCGGCATCACGTTTATCGAGTCCGAGGACGCACTCGTTGGAGTGACACCTGATCTTTCCACAGAATACTCTAAGAGCACTGTAGCCAAAGTCAGTGAATAATCAGATGAAGTCATACTAGCTCATGAAACGGTTCTCCGTTTCGTACAAGATTTCATTGCAGAAGTGGTGGATCTACAAAATCGAAACGCTAACAATAATGGTAGTGCAAACGTTCTTTTATATAATAAGGTGAATTAGTCCTAATGTCTACGATAAATTTACTTGACACAAATTGACTAACGTGGGCGTGTCGAAATCTACACCCAGCAGTCGAGTGGATGTACGACAGATGTCAAGCGGATCCCGTCTGTTTATATCAACGACAACTCTGATGACGCTCACTGGATCAAACCAACAGCCTAGGAATTCTGCAGGCAAAAGGCATCCATCGCCCGTACGCGACGACACAACGCTGCTGAGTTTTTACATTTGGACTGCGTTGCTCATTGTGTTAGACCGCCCGGACAATAACAACTCCCATACCCCTATCACTAACTTGATGAGCGCCAGAAAGTGGCCCCAGTGTACACGGTCCCCATATACCATTATATTTGATACAGA
>JH598169.1:312543-512877 GCA_000173235.2 Hyaloperonospora arabidopsidis Emoy2
TCGTTTACGAATCGAGCGAATTCTGCAATGGTGGAATTCGTCATCAACAATGCGGTACATGCATCGACGACGCATACACCGTTCTTCGTGATTGGCATGCGACAGCCACGCCTACCAACCTTTTAGAGTGTAACCCTAGTTTGAGGGGGGAGGGAATCATTCGAGCGAACGCCAACTCGGCTCTCACTCATCACGTACTAACCACGAGTTCACTAAGTATGAAGCCGATGTCGATCACGTAGACTTCGGTGAAGAAGAGGAAACTAAGAGCGAGGATGCTCTTACTACCCAGGTCAATGATCTTGCCACAGTGCGCTCCAAGCGCCCTATAGCCAAAGACAGCGAGTCAGCAGATGAATTCATACTGGCTCGCGAAACAATTGTCCGTTTCGTGCAAGACTTCATTGCAGAAGCAGTGGACCGACAAAAGAAAAACGCGGACAAGAATGGAAGGGCAGATGTTCTTTCATTCAATGAAGGTGACCTAGTCCTACTATCTACAGTAAAACTTACCTCGAA
The DNA here is from genome assembly GCA_000173235.2 of Hyaloperonospora arabidopsidis Emoy2. NCBI lineage: Eukaryota > Oomycota > Peronosporomycetes > Peronosporales > Peronosporaceae > Hyaloperonospora > Hyaloperonospora arabidopsidis. The sequence continues at coordinate 313,063 of JH598169.1, forward strand.
GCATAGTGACTAACATGGGTAGTAACAATTTACTACCCAAATTCATCGGTCCATTTTGTGCTCTGTGCCGCCTACGCAACGCATATACGATTGAACTGCCACGTAAAATTGCGTACAAATACTACGTTCTACTTCGGTCGGCTTAGGCCGTACCACCAGCACGGGGCTACTTACGGTGAAGAATTCCTTGAGCTTATGCGTCTTCAAAGGATACTTGTTCTCGCGGTGCTGACTCTCAGCCTGCGTCTGAATCTCGGATATCTACCCGCGACCCCGAAAGATATCCTGACAAGCTTCCACTAACTCGTCTCGAAGGGCTTTGAGGCCGCTCGTTCTCGAGCTGCGCAAAGGCAAACTTAGATTGGTCCTTCTCCCTCTGTAAGCGGAAACGGTTCACAGTGTCTACCAAATTTAGACGCCTGTTCCTCTCATGTTTAAGGTCCTCGCGCAACTCACACGTTACGCGATCAAATTGACTCACAGCATCAGGTTGAATCTGCAAGCCAGTCAGGGAGGTTTTACTCCTCCACCTCATCCATTGGTCTACGCGCGCGGTGGCCAACGCTTCCCCGTGGAATGCCTGTTGAACCACCGCTATGTGAAAGGACGCACGACGAGTAAACGTTGCACGGCTATCTACCTTTGGAGGATAGTTGGAAGCCTCGCTCGCAGCCGATGTTGGATGTGTTAGGCCTTGTCGAGCAGTATAACGAGGCACATCCGTTTCCGAAGAAGGCTCATCGAAATCAAAACATCAAAGCGTTTGTAGATGGATTGCAAATTAAGTATTACCTCGTACATCTAAGAGGAGACGATTACTCTCCACCAGGGTTTGTTCAAAGAATACGGCTTCTTGAGAGCCCGTGCCAAATCTCTCACACAACATTGGCAAGTGGGACGTCGGAAATATTGATAGTGGTATTCTCTACTATTGGCTAATTAGGGAGGTCGAAACTGGAAAAGACAGAGGGATGGACCCTACTCAAGAGGCAAGGCCAGCGAGTCTCGACGAGTTCGGCCTCAACGATTCAAGGTCAAAAAGAGGTAACATTCTTCAAGTGAGTCTTGTCGTGTAAAAGCTCGTCTAGTTAAGACTCGTCGAGTGGAGAATTGATGAGTGAAGACTCACAAGTGAAGCCCGTCGAGTTAAGGCTCGTCTACATAAAGACTTAGCAAACTTGCTAGAAGATAGACGGTTTATTCACTAGGTAACTGTATACGGGGGGTGAAAGGGAGCCACACAATAGGCTCCCTTCCAGTAGAAAAGGAGATAACTATACAAAGGGCAGAATTTCTCAAATGCAAGACATGTGTACACTTTTTCGATGAGTTTCTGCGTGGGTTAGATTATGTCTACCGTCGAAAAATTTCGAAAGAATTAGCTTGTAGAGGTTTGACTGGAAGCCCCAAGAGTTCAAGTTGGCCCGGAGTGGAAAATACTCGCTTCTAGTGAAAGAAAGAGCCTCGTCGACGATGAGCCGTTCAACCCAATAGATGGTACAACCAAAGCCTTGTCAAGAGACAATCCGGTCAGCCCAATAGATGGTACCGCTAAATCCTTGTCAAGTTACAAGCCGATCAACCCAATAGATGGTACCGCTAAGCCTTGTCGAGTGACAATCCGGTCAACTCATGGATGGTACCGCAAAAAACTCGTCGAGCGACGAGCCGGTGGGTCTTTAACCAAGGACACCGTAAGTCTTCTATTCGGGTGTATACTGCGCCCGGTGACCTGTAAACGCGTGAAAACGCTGATATAACTCGGCCATTGTTGTGTTTGTGCATTTAGGCTGTACGGATACTTAATTAACGAACTACTATACCACAAAAGGATCACTTCAGGAGAGGCATGGTAACCCGGCCTCTCTTGATGAATGATGCAGTTTGTAACGTGCACCGATAGAGGTTCCCTTCTGAAACCTAATGCGAGATAAGACAATATTGTCAGGCCAGGCATCACATCGCGCCCAACCCCCTCAATATCGTGGATGAACGCGTCCCATGCTTGGATCATCGAGGCCCCATCACGTGTGTGTTCCCCGCTGTACCATCGATAATTGAAGAGCACATCGGTGAAAGATGAAGAAATCATGTTAAGTGCGAAAGTTACTCACACTAGATTCATGGCCATGAAGTCTTGATGAATCGAATAGCCTTTTTCGATAAAGGTCGCTTGTCATGTAGGATAGGCGATCCAACACTCGCTGAAGAGACAACCACTCATTTTTCTCACCAGCAATACTCAAGATGCCGCGACCCCTGGCTTCTTGCATGGTGCCAATAGAACCGACACCATGAACAGTATGATCGGCTCGATCATGAATCATCACTGCATCATCTTCATCATCATTGCGGCGGCCTGAGCCGCCGCCTCGAGCACTGTCATGTGAAAGAATTCGTCTTAGAGACGGATAGTCCGGCTCGTCAGACTATTCGAAGATGTCATGACTTTCAGCAAGACTCATAGCGCTTCGTGAAGCCAACTTATTCGGCTCTTTCTCAGTTACTGTTTCTTTCGAGTCGGTAACCCTAACCAAATCTTCAAAGACTATGAGCTTTAGCTCATATACGCGGTGCATCACCGCGTGAGCCTACAGCAGCAACTGCTGCAGTATTAACGGTGGAAGCAGCAGGCGAGTTGTCACCTACTCATTCGATTTCTTTGCCTCTTCTGCGGCTGCTGAGCAGAATCTCGTCACAGCACTACCAGAATCTTTGGCTGCGCACCGCATTGACTTGTTGACCGTACAAAGAGATGAGAGAATGGATGGGATGGACCAACAAGTGCTTCCATGTCCTAGAGTCACTCCGCGGAGTCACGCAATCATCAATCAGTCACTAAATGTGACTGATGGTTAAGGGGGGGGTGACGTAACGGGTGATTTCGTTACATGGTATTTTAAATACGGTAAATATCAAGTGTGAATATTATGTCTGAGATAACATCATATTATTACAATAAGATAGGGGAGCAAACCCTCGAGCTCGCCCTTTGATATAAGTAATCCAGTTCGGAGAACTGAATCAAGTTACAAAACACTATACAACATCACGCAATCATCAATCAGTCACTAAATGTGACTGATGGTTAAGGGGGGGTGACGTAACGGGTGATTTCGTTACATGGTATTTTAAATACGGTAAATATCAAGTGTGAATATTATGTCTGAGATAACATCATATTATTACAATAAGATAGGGGAGCAAACCCTCGAGCTCGCCCTTTGATATAAGTAATCCAGTTCGGAGAACTGAATCAAGTTACAAAACACTATACAACAGCAGCAGTCACTGAAGAATTTATATGATGCTGGTAATGCCTGTATAAATTCAGTACACTATACTCAAACAACGCGATCAGCCTTTGCTTACAAGCGTCCAGCATTTGCTTATGTGATCACATTCACCTTTGTTCGATTTCAAACCAATCACGTGCGTGCACCACAATAATGACCTCGCCAACGAGTGACTTCGAATATACCTATACCTATGAAGGGGCAGGCTAGATCGCACTTAGTGAGTCTAGGATCACCTAACCGCGTTATTTACAGACAGACAGAGAGACAGAGAGACAGACAGACAGATAAGTATGATTTAAAAGTTCGGCATTCAACCTTGCGCACAGTCACTAATAGATTAACCCTTCGGGCTCGCAACTATCTTATTAGGTAATATTGTGATACAGAAGTCATACACTGCTCACTGATTAATGTAGGACAATGATATCAACCAATAAAGCCGAGCCACGACAGAAAAATGCAATCCATGTTTGTATTTAGGCATAGTTATTAGAAGCCTGGACAGGATTTAATAACAGGAGATTAACTAAACTTCAGACAGTTCTACTTTACCCTTATCCCGTATTGAAACCCTCATCAGCACGTAAGTGTACGTGAAATTACGAGGCACCTGCCTACCCTGTGTTCAGAGTAAGTAGCTTGTACTGTGACAGTACAAGCAATCGGTGCCCAGTTGCTGTAACCAATTCCAATCAAATTGTCCTTATTAATAATTCGCGAAAAAATATTGCGGGTTTTTCGTAATACTGGAAGGCTTGTCTACGAAAAACGCTTCTGGCGGTTTTTAAACACAACCGCCAGGTCGTGACGCGCAGTCACGGTCAGTGGGTAAAACTCTTGCACGAGGAGGCTGGACGGCACTCTTCTCGAAAATTCTTACGCCAAGTCTACGACTTCGCCTATTTCAGGAATCCTCCCACTGTCTCCGCTTTTCACTACTACACAGGTGATCCGACAACAAGTAGCTGAGTGTCGTCGGCTATGGCATCGAGTGAAGCAGGAGCGACGCTTTTTATAGCACACGTATTGTACGGGGAAAACTTCTCGGATATTATGAACGAGTGGAGACCAAGTTAAAGGACAATCCGATTGTATACACCGGATGACAGGCTTCGTACAGGCATAATCATTATCAAGAATTCGCCTACGATATGGCGGATGGTTGGGAACCGATAATGGCTTATCACTCTAACTGCCCAGATTCCACAGAAGCATTTCTCGGTCAAACCTTTCCCCCTGTGGATATCGATGACTTATAGGATACAGTAGTCATAACTTTCGGCGACGTGTGGGAGCCTTAAATGCGGAAAAGCGGTGGTACTTGACGAAATCAACAACGCTTTTTACCGCGATAATGCTGATAGTATCACACCACTTCTTTCTCTCTTGTAAACCAGATGGATTGAGTGCAGCATTTTTACGAAACCGTTTCAAGAAAGAAAAAAGTGCCGAAAGAAAACTGCAGCATCGGAACTCCAGCTATACCATCGCTCTATCGCGCTTCTCAACAGCTATTACAAGGTAATCAATGAGATATTATCATTTCGCGTTTTTCCTCTGCGTTTCTCAGACCATTATACCATCTTAAGTTGGTTTCTTAACAAAGCGATCGATTCATGCGGCGCTTGACATTTTTAGCAGCGGTGAGAAAGTCCGCCGGTGCTGATGGGATAGTCGCAGCAGAACTTGGGATTATGACCTGTAGGAATACAAAGTCTGCCACTAGAAAACAAAAAAGTGAATACATATTATTGTTGTTAACTAGTAATAAACACCTCCTTGAGATCTTTCTAGGGTTTCTCAAGACTCGATCGTGTCCCCTGAGACTACTCATCTTATGTACCTCTTCCGATGAGACGCACCAAGCAACCCAGAGGAAATATACTAATAGCCTTCCAACACCTTCTTACTCTGCGTTCAGTATAAGCAACTTGTACTGTGCCAATACAAGCGTCTGGCTACCCGTTGCAGTAATCCTAGTAAAAAATCTCGTCGTGTAAAAATCTTTCATGCATTTTGAGGTAAAGTGGTGCCTTATTCAATGCCATTTCCGATGCCTCTAACTCTTGTTGATGTTTAATTTTTCAGCTTTAATACCAGGTACAGCTACGTGTAGCTGGATTGGCTCCACCCACCTGAGATATTTATTGACCGGTCACATTATTTAAGTGACGGTCATTGTCACAATGACTGGTAACCACAAGTGACCTTAAGTGACCAGGCCTTAATTTAAGAGTATTGTTAAATACACCCTACTTTTTACTGAATACACCCCATAGATTACACCCGCACCACACCAAAATACGGTTTTTACGACCTATATCGCACCATCATACCACTGTACGACCACTACCGCACAACAATCGGGGGCTATCGTACAAATCGTAAGTGATTTTACCCATCAATCTTCCTTGACAGGCAATGGTCTGGTCCTAAAGCATATCCAGGATAGGCTCGATCACAAATACTCATTGCTGTACAATGTAATTTCTCTTTCTAAGAGCTAATTTACGTTGCGACGAATGTATCCGTTTACGTTCGGTGAAACGTGAGCCTTTGTTTCATTCAATTTTTTGGTACCTTTGTCGACTAAAACCTGACTGTTACCATTTCTGAAGATAAGAATAGCAACACCAATATATCCGACATGTAGTGACGGGTGCTCCATGGTCGTCGGCCAAGTCGTTTACAAAGGCAACAAGCTTCCAGTCGTCCATTGCAATTTTGCTTAGTAAAATACCGTACGACATATGTCGATAGTTGTGATTTTGCAGTCGTATACTGGTTTGGTTGCGCGATATAGGTCGTATAAAACATATTGTGTTGTGGTGTGCGTATTTAGTAAAAAGTGGGGTGTATTTAACAATACCCTAATTTTATACAATGTTTTCTGATTGAGTGCCGCTTAAGCCACACCGACACTAATACAACGGCAACTGAATAAGATAGGGGAGCGCGCTCTGGAGCTCACCCTTTGATATAAGTAATCCAGTTCGGAGAACTGAATCAAGTTACAAAACACTATACAACAGCAGCAGTCACTGAAGAATTTATATGATGCTGGTAATGCCTGTATTAATTCAGTACACTATACTCAAACAACGCGATCAGCCTTTGCTTACAAGCGTCTAGCATTTGCTTATGTGATCACATTCACCTTTGTTCGATTTCAAACCAATCACGTGCGTGCACCACAATAATGACCTCGCCAACGAGTGACTTCGAATATACCTATACCTATGAGGGGACAGACTAGATCGCACTTAGTGAGTCTAGGATCACCTAACCGCGTTATTTACAGACACACACACAGACAGACAGATAAGTATGATTTAAAAGTTCGACATTCAACCTTGCGCACAGTCACTAATTGCTTCACCCTTCGGGCTCGCAATAATACTACGGTCACAGACACAACGGTTGCATAATTTTGATTCATCCAATCATTGCTTAACTTTTGTACTATACAGTTAGCTAACAAAACAAAAAGAAAGCCAACAACGTGCGGCTTGCTGGCGCCGGTCAGACGCGCTGATCGTAGGCTGGACGAAAGCGGTCAAGCAGCACCAACTACGCTCTTAAAAATCTTTTGTGTTGCTACGCTTTTCACTATATTGTGTGCTTCCATATGTCTTTGTTGTTGTTGTTGTTGCTGTTGTTAGTGCAGTAACTGCGTACCCGAAAGTAGACGTAGAACGCTTGCCGCAAGTTAAGCAGCAGACGCTACCAAATGAGCTGCTCTAGCTACCGTAAGGACGAGCGTTTTATTCGACGAAGCTGACAAGTTATCAGTATCATCCTGGATCAGCAGTACGTACCTAAAAATTTTGTGTTTCTGCGCCTTTAGCTATAATTTGTGTTTTAAAATGAATTTTGTTGTTGTTGTTATAGTTGTTGTTGGTGTTGCTAGCGCTGTTTTTTGCTGTAGTTGCTGCTGTTAGTGCAGCCAATTTCGTAGAAGCACCTCAAGATACAGGAAAGTCAATATTTTCATACGACGAAGTTGACAAGGTCGCTTGCTTTTTTTCTGTACTGCATGAGTAGTCGTAGTATAAGTGTTTGTGGCTTTAGCGGTACTAATTTTACAGCCATGTTTACGGCTTTACAATACAGATTTCAATACTTACCATTAACCGCCATACTTCTTTATTGCTTTTCTGACTTCCTTTGTTATTTTCTTCTAGTCGCTTTAGTTTAAAACACATAACATAATTGAAATGACCACCATCCATCCTCGTCAACAGCAGAACATATTGATGGTCATGGATAGCTCTTCATTATAGCTTTATGACCATGATCATGATTATGTAGACCATCAAACGGCCTCGAGAAACTGTTGATTAGGTTTTAGCAGACGTTGTGATGTTTGACGTGCTGATGCTTTATACACCCCTCTAAGCTACGCATCACCTCAAATTCTGCTAATATCATAATCCTGACCAAAGTTTTCATCATCCGAAGATTAACATTTTTCTCAGTAGATGCACGTTAAATCAATAATCTCAACTTGGCAACTTGTTCAGCCAAGATGGAGGTAGTAGTTGTAGTCACAATCGATAATCTTGTCTTCGCCCGCATTTCTTCTGACGCAACAATTGACAGTGCTTCTTGAAACAATTCGTGCTGTCCATCATTCTTTTCATATCGGTGTGTTTTAACCTAGATCTAGTTACCAGTGTCACCACCGGCTCTGATGCATGTCTTTTCAGATGAAGCAACTCTGTTTTTTTTCTTATGCGGTATTAGGTGGCCAGATCACGACCTTCTGGACCTCTGTATGTACTTTATACTTCGCAATTCACCGCAAACATTTTGAGGCGGCCGCTGAACTATAGAAGACCTTGGTAGCACGAAGCCGTGACAGGACTTCCCTCTTTACACCTGCAGATATTTATCGCAAACTCTGGAGAGGTGCACAACCATCCAATCAGTGTTGTCGCCCTTGTAACATTACCGCAGAAGTCGGAAATGCTATTTCGGGACCCAGCTGACTGTGGCGTGAAGTTTGTGCATACCCACCCCCTGAAACGATTCATGAAGAGGGTGAGAGATGTGAGTTTATTTATGGACCGTAGTACAGACGAGAAGTAGACCGATGAATTTTACCATTAGGAAGAGATGGACCTTGGTGATACCTCGTTGCGTGATACTTGTATTTGTTACTGAGATGCTTGAATTTGAAGTACAGGGGGCAGAAACAACATTTATTAATCTTAGCATTCGTACGTGAGTCACATTGATCACATTCTCTTTTATGATAATATTAATATAGGGGTCACTTTCGGTCACTTTGGATAAGTGACCAGGTCAATTGACATCGTTCGGTCACTCACATCCCTGACCACCACTGCGTCTCTTTAGGCCCACTTCCTGAAAATAAGGGGAGAATAAATTTTGTAAGCTATTCAAACTTTGATGGACCTCACCCTATACAATGGTCAGCACAGCAACAGTCCAATCAAGAAGACTAGGTTCAATCCCCTCTCACGGACTTTCAAGACCAACCCGAGGTCCTTAAACAAATGTATGCAACCCCTAAGGCTCAAAGTTATAACCGAGGAACTCTGGTACCATTGAGCTGTCGCCTCTCGAAGAATCATTAACTCCCGACAACAGTTAGTCAGGGGCCTCCAGGACTGACTGGCGCCCAGAAATTCGGCTAGTAACAGGCCCATCGCGCTGCACGATGGCCGTGAACCGGTCAAGGGTTGTGTAGGCCCTACCAAAGAGGACGGTTGTAGGTCGTTAGTATATCTGAATGAACCTGTCGTACCTAAAACTAAATAAAAATTAAGATAGAGGAGCAAGCTCTGGAGCTCGCCCTTTTATATAAGTAATCCACTTCGGAGAACTGAATCAAGTTACAAAACACTATACAACAGCAGCAGTCACTGAAGAATTTATATGATGCTGGTAATGTCCGTATTAACCCAGTACAGTATGGTAGGGCAACGCGATCGGCCTGTGCTTATGAGCGTCTAGCATTTGTTTATGTGATCACATTCACCTTTGAATGATTTTAAGCCAATCACGTTCGTGCTCCACAATAGTGACCTCGCCAACGAGTGACTTCGAATATACCTATACCTATGAGGGGACAGGCTAGATCGCACTTAGTGAGTCTAGGATCACCTAACCGCGTTATTTACAGACACACACACAGACAGACAGACAGATAAGTATGATTTAAAAATTCGGCATTCAACCTTGCGCGCAGTCACTAATAGCTTCACCCTTCAGGCTCGCAATAAATAAAATAGTGAATAAAATTAAAATCAAAATTGGACATGCTACTACAAGTATCATAAGCCTTTGTGTGCGCGCGACAGAGCTTTTGTATCGTTGCTCCACACATTCCAGCTTATCTTGTCGCCCGTCGTACAGATGATTTGATTTGCGGTCTGTTTCAGTGTTTATTTTTAATTTGAAACTAATAAAAATGGAGCACTTGACTTGTTACAGGTATTGCAGTGAAAGCGTTGACCTTCGCTTCCTTCTCACTTTTGACTAATTCTATTACAAACAAGTCACTTTTCTACGGCAGACAACTGCTGCGTCAGCAAGCGCGAAGAGGCAAGATGGACACCAGCTTATGGTTGTATTTAATATGTTCTTGTTTACGCGAGCTCCGTGTCGCACGTAACCTATTGACAATCAGCTTTTTAAAAGAGCTATTTGTTGTGTGTGTAAACTGATAACGCGTACACATACATGTCACAGCAGCCGGCGTCGTGTCATTTTTGGCAAATAGCAACAATGACTTACAAACGCGAGGACGCACTCGGGTCAAAGACAAACTTGCCGCCATCGATAATCACGACGCCGCGTTCTTTGACTATGGCTTGGAACAGCACTTCGCTGCTACTCTCCTGCCACATTCGGGTCTGGATAGTCTCGCCCGGAAAGCACAGGCTTGAGAAGCGCACACGAATAGACTTGAAACGCGCCGCGTCACCGTGACAGAATTGCTTGTACAATGCACGGCTAGCCACGCCCATGGAGCACAGACCGTGCAGGATAGGCTGCCTGAAGCCCACACTCGCAGCAACCTCGGGGTCAATGTGCAGCGCGTTGTAGTCACTGCAGCAACAGAAAGTCCCACATTACACAACAGATCGTCAACAAGCTGCCATCATCATCACTACATTAAGAGCAATCACCATCTCTCTCGTCGTTCTACTTCCTCACTATTATATAATCCTATGTAGGCATCAAAAATAACAAAACCATGCGCCTGCCTGCCTCACTCACCCTGATAGACGATGGATCTGCGCCTGATTTGGCGACGTCTTGAACTCGTCGCAAAAGTCTGGGTCGCGCGTAGGAATCTGTACGCGTGCTAGGTGCTTGCGTCCTTTGCCTTGAAAGCCCGTAAGACCACGAATGAAAGAGCCGCTAACGAGCTTCGCCACTGGTCCACGAGCGTCTTCAAACACTATCTGTCTCTCAACGAGCGCTCCTTTGCCCTTATCGAAGCACGAAAGGATCTTGCTCCGGCCCGTCAATGTCGCACCCATAGGATCCAGAGGCCGTAGAATCTCCACCGACTGCTCAGCATGCAGCATCATGAATGGATTGAAGTTTTGTATCGTTTCTTCAAGTAGCATACCAACAGTCGGGGGCGGGAACGGCACAACGTCTTGGGACTCGCCCTTGAATAGAAAACACACGGGATAGAGCGGGAAAGCAGCAAAGTGCTCGTGTAACTCGTGCGTGAACTGCAACGACGACTCGCCAATACCCACAGCATAAATCAGCAAGTCACGCTGGTTATAGCGCACTGTATACGTCCTCTCGGGACTGCTCAGGAGCTTGTCCACGTCCACGGTCATGCTGCTGGTTGTCATTGTCATTAGCACTAACTCCAAAGCGTACTGATTTAAATAACAAGCAGTTGTCCAATTGAAAAAGTTCGAGTGCTCTTTCATTGGTCGAGGTGGCTCACACCATTGGTTGAGGTGTATACACGTGTATAACGATTGTGGCAACTCGCCTCGGCCGTAGCAACCGCCTCGCCTTCTTATTGGTCAATATTTCCATCTTTTTGCCGCTCAAAAAGTAGAGCCGCTCGATCTCCAGTCAACCCACGAGGAGCTCCCGAGTCAAAGACGAGTCCCGTCGTCCCCCTTGTCCGTGCCGCCTGTTGCTTATCTACCATGGGAACTGCACCAAGCAAATCGTCAACGCAATTAGACAGCAAACGCTACCCTGTGCTGGCTACTAGTGTAGCTCCTGTACGTATTTATTATCCGGTCTCTGACCGTATCTAATCTGTCGAGTCTGACGTAACATTTTCCGTCTATTTATTGCTGTGTCTTACTTACATAAACTATTGGCAGGAGGAAGATCTGCCTGTATTGATGCAGCAGGTGGTGGATATTGAGAAGGAGCGCTCCAAGCTGCCGAACCCTGGCCTTTACGAGAATGCGCCCAATGAGCTTAAACCACCCGTGAGTCCGGACGCGTTTGACGGCTTCCGCTTTGACTTTACGCGTATTCTAGGCGCTCGATGCTCGACGTCGCACTCCTTTCTGTTAGGTACACCCATGATCCCTGGTGGGCTGTACCAGTTTGGCGCTAATGTGGTCATGGGCGACCCCATGGATCCCTCAACGTTCCTCATGAGCAAGATCACACCGGACGGCTATCTTGATGCCCGATGGAATCAGAAGATCTCGGAGAAGTGGAAAATGCGTGTCAAGTCACAGCTTAAGAACGAAGAGCAGGGTTCTCAAGCGCTTGCCGACTTTGACTACGTTGGCGACGATTTTACGTGGAACATGAAGGTCTCGAACGGCCCGCTACTTGGCGTCAGTTACCTGCAAAGTGTTACGCAGAAGCTTGCACTTGGTGGCGAGGCCTATTACCACGGTAAGCACCAGAAGGTGATCTCGGCGTACGCTGGTAAGTGGAATGCGCGCGACTGGGTCGGTATGGCCACGTACGGAGCCATGGGCACGCTACAGCTTGCCTACTTACGCAAGGTTGGTCACCGTCTTCGCTACGGCTCGGAGTTTGTGTACAACCACGCTTCGGGTGAGGCGCAGACGACCTGCGGCGTGGAGATGGACCTGGGCCAGACACGGTTTGTGTCTAGCGTGGACTCGACCCTGCGCGTAGCAACGAGCATCGAGTCGCGTGTGCTGCCAAATTTCGTGCTCTCGCTCTCGGCCGAGGGCTTTCCACTCAAAGATGACTTCAAGTTTGGTTACGGTGCACAGATTTCGTTTTAGATATGAATCTGTAGCGCTGCTCGAGTTGGAAAATAGCAACCTCCCATCATGCCCTGCATAGTGCAGAGCAGGCAGTAGGGGTAAATCGAAATGTCGCGTGGGTCAGCTCAGCTCGCGGAGCCTGATAACTCAAAGAAGTCCTCCTACACGACTGTGATCACTGATGTTGTCCACGCATTGACCTATTCCGATAATATTTGCATATCATGCAAGGTGCAAACGTTTTGACCTACATGTGTGACTCTTTGCTACTTCATATGTGACGATTGCGTACATGGTCCACATGCATGTAGCTCTCTCCCTTCAGGAAGACACCAATATCTTGCTCTGTTTGTGAAGTCGTAAGACGAGCTGCAATAAGTGACGAAGGCATTCTGGGAAGTTTACACTGTGCTCGTGTCTACATTTAGCAAGCTACTGTACCTCGTAGGAAAGCATTTGATGGAAGACACTTCCATTCCAAAGCATTGAGCTTACTGCAATCCAGGATCTAGCAGACAGCTCGACTTGACACATGAACACTAGCAACAGGTCGGAACAATTTCACCATTACTCTTTATGCGAAATCCACAAATGGCTAGCGTGAAAATCATGTGTCAATAGCGTTGTCGTCCAGCATTGCTAGAAAGGCCAGTCACCAGCAGGCTTGCTATTCGAGCTGCGGTATCCACCAGCGGAGCCGGACGAGTACGTGTTACTGCTTCCTTGTGAGAACCCGCCATCAGTCCCACCTTCAACGTTCCTAATAATGTACAGCGTTTCAAAGCAAAACAGAGCACATCAGTATTCTGATCGGCTTCGAGGTCGCGAAGTAAATTGTGCCTTACAGAGGTCCTTCCAGCACTGAATGGAAGCCAAATAAGCGGGGAAGCGAGTAAGTCAGCAGCTCCTGTTGCGGCAAAAACATCAGTTAGCATCTCAGACCTATCTACATTGTCGCTTACTACAGCTCGTTTACCCGGAAGACACGGGCTTCGCCAACGTTCAGCGTGGCAAGGGATTCATGTTCGTGGTGGACCTTAATCTGGATCACTGAATTCCCATCACTTCCTGCCATGCGCGCGATGTGCAGCGACTTGGTGTTCTTTTCATCCTCAGGCGCGTTCATATTGGGCGAGTGCGTGAGTGAAAGCTCAGGGATACGCGAGTCCAGCAGCTCCAGCACCAATCCAACCTCGGATGGACTCAGTGAAAAGAACTGCAGCAATTACAGTATGGTCAGCACCAGCAGCTCCACATGGACGAAGCAGCTATAATAGCATCGTACGGTCTTGTTCTGGTAGTTATAGCCAGAGGTCGTGGCTTTTGCCCACGAGAGCATGATGGCACCCTGTTCACGCATTCCAAAAAAAGGATCATTGAGTCCACAGTATCGTATCTTTCCACAACTTATCCTAGCTCTCAGGAGCCAACATAATGCAGCTTTTACTCACCATACGCTTAGTCTTTAGGTAAGTGCCACCGTCGGTATACTGCGGAGCATTAGGGGACACCTGGAAGACCGAGTCGATGCCATAGACCGAGAAATTAGGGAACACGCGCTCCGTGGCTGTATTGTAGCAGCAGAAGAAGGCATGAGACAGCATTATGGAGAGAAGATAAGCAATTTGAGGTGTACGAAGGTCACATACAGTAAAGCGCTGAGCGCAAAGGTGTGCGTCGTCCGAGACCAGCCGTCTTCCGAAGCGTCTGCATTAGCATCATAGTTTTTGATCCGACAGATTAGGACTTTGATGATCGCACTTAGCGTGGCAGTTAAGTAAAGTGTAGCTATGTCGCGCCGTCGTTATCGTGACGTAACGAAACAACGATTCAGCTTACTAGTATTGGTACGAGCATTACTGCCGCTGGAGCCATGATTTTAGCAACGGTGTAATAAGACCGCCGGTCAAGAGCGTTTGAATGTCTTGGGGGGTCATCATATATCCTAGAACACGCTTGCTTTCATATAATCGACGGAGAGCGCATCATTTGTAACTAAAAAAGTGCATTCTTGCGTGTACAAGTGTACCAGAAGGGAGTTGGCGTGTGTGGCTTCTGGAGATCGATATCAAGAAGATGCTGTATTGTAAAGACACAGCACCTACCGGGTAGACGAGAGATGGATATGTGCCACCAAATGTCACAAGCATCCGTTGGCAGCAGAGGACGCGCTCTACTACATCCGTTCACTTATTTACGCGGTAACGTTTAATCGACAACGATTCATTATCATCCATTTTTTGGACGATGAAGCGGAAGTTCATGAAAATGCACAGCAGTCATGCGTAATCTGCATACCTTCTCCGCAACTGGTTTACTATATTGCATAAGTACGACGAATGTTATATGTGAGCTTGCTACGCAGTTCCGCCCTAAATTAAGAGAACTGTTAGAATACTCTCTTTTTGGTTGTCTTCACTCCCTTTTTCTTTTGTTAAGAAAAAAACACTCGAAATAGCCAGTTAAGATAGAAGAGCCAGCTCTGGAAGCCCGCCCTTTGGTATAAGTAATACAGTTCCAAGAACAATAAAGTTCTGCATATTGACGTACCTTGCGCTCAGTCACTAATAGCTTCACCTTTCGGGCTCGCAATAATACTTAATGACCAATTGTAACGGGGTGCCTCCGTTACATGATAGTTTACATAAGATAAATATCAAGTATGCATATTATGTTAGAACAAACATTATTTCTCACAATATTGGCTTATTAACAAGCAATATTGTGTTGCAGAAGTAATTTAAAAATATATTTTCATTATTTTTCGGAATAGATTTTAAAGATATTGAAGCTCTTAATGCTGATGTATCTTTTGACAAAAATTCTCAAATAATTTAGAAAAAAATAACTCTATCATTTAAAACAAAACAGCATTAACATATTTAAAATTCGCGCTAATTAGGAGTTTAAGTTTTATTAGCTTAATAATTCTAAAACAAAATTAAACTATGACGCTAATTTAGAAGAATTACAAAATCTATTAAATGAATTAGCAACAACCGTTGATTGGACTTTATACCGAGATATTTTTTTTAAATACTCAAAAAGTACTACCTTCTACTGCTGATCCGAAAATTCTTTGTGGAAAGATTATCGCTCAACGGATGAAAGTTACTCCGTGTAACGGGCTAAGCCTGTTACATGTAATTAACCTTGATACTTGTTAATTAGAAGAATTTATCATAAAGGGTAATATTTCAGAAATACTCACCGATTGACTGATATGGGTCATCAGATCAGTCAGCTCTACCGGTCCAATAAACGATGGACGCGCGCAATGAGTGGTGAGCAAGACTTTAGCATACATTTTTGTAGATATATATAATTAAGTTAGGACTAAAACATAGGTCAATTAGTAGGACTTAATTATATTTAATACAGCTTTACTTTTACCAGCAACTAGTCAGTTCCTAGTTGCTTTCCCTTTCTCTGCAGAGTTAACAGAGGTAGCGAAGCACCGCTCACGTTGCTGTCAGTGATAGTAGCCCCACACTGGTTGTCCAGTGTGTTGCTCCGGTGCCCTGTTACACTCGGGGGATAACAGGCTGATGACTCCTAAGAGCACCTATCGACGGAGTCGTTTGGCACCTCGATATCGACTCATCACATCCTGGAGCTGAAGTAGGTTCCAAGGGTTCGGCTGTTCACCGATTAAAGTGGTAGTGAGTTGGGTTTAGAATCAAACAAAACAGATTATAAGAATTGTTAAATAAACACAAATATTTACTTTTCAAAATTAATATGTTTTTTTTCTCGTTGTCAAATATTACATTTTCTAATGCAAAAAAATATATATAAACAACGCTATTGAATCTCAATAATTTGAAATAAATGTATCAAGGTTAAAAATTATTTATAAAAGTTATATATAAAAACAAATGCGATGGAAACTACGACAAATATGGTTTTTTCCATTAAATTCTTTCACTTACTAGAATTAAAATTTTATATGTTTTAACTGTGAAAGATTATTTAACGTAGTTTGAAAATTAAATTAATTTTAATTTAGATATCTAAATATTAAACAATTTTTATGGTGTTTTAAACGATAACTATAATTTTATAAAGGGAAAATAAAAAATGCCCCTTTTAATCACGAAAATGCCCCAGATAGTTGGAAAATAAAAAAATGCCCCACGTCCTCGTACATCTAGTTATAGCGGTACACATATACCGAAAATTGTGCTTCGGTGTAGGGCTTAACCTAGTATAAATACTCTTCATACGCTATATGCTGATACGTCTGACTTTCTAAAACAGATGAGCCCTTGATTACGGTCACGCGGATTATCACCGTGACAGAGTGGAAGTATGCTATGCTCGCGTACCAACACTACATTATATCAATACATATTTGCAACGTGCAAAACGGAGCAAACTAGGTGTCGTAGAGAAAACTTAGGTCGAATCTAGCGGGTGTGTAGGCCCTTAGCATTTAAAAGCGTTACTAATTACTACCAATTTACGTTATAAGTATACGAAAAGTAGTTTTATAGCTCATCGAGCAACGCAGCAGGTGGTGTGGCACCAGATATTACCGTTAGAGAGTCGCATGCCGAGTGCTGGCGAATACAGTCCGAGAAAATTTAGTTGAAGTCCGTATTGTATTCATTTCTTTATACTATGATATGTATGTTGGAGTGTTTTAGCACTTCGACCAAATAGAATGTCTTGTGTGTGTGGTCATTGCCTCTTGAGCTCTCCACGTCTAGCGTGTTGTTCTTAAGGTTAAAAATCATTAAGAGCACCGACTAATCCCTGTAACAGCACTGAAATGTCACCATCAGCACTAGTAAAGCCTTTTCGAATTGATAAATAAAAGTCAAACAGGTAGAATGGATTCGTGATAGTTGATTAAATGTTTCACAGAGCTCAAGTAACTATAGCGTCCGAGCAGGAAACGTATTCCTATCACTCAACTAAACAACGACAACAGCAGCACTGTACTACCAACAACAACACAAAACAGCAGTAACACCACGAACACTAACAGCAGTATCAATAAATACAACATCAGCAGCACCAACACTAACTTTAGTAGTAGTGGTACCAAAAGCGACAGGAACACACAATCACTTACATTAGTAACAACAACGGATACGGCCACAGCGGTAGCAGCGACAACGACACTAGCAACAACGACACTAGTAATAAACAGCAGCAACTGAAAAAAATAACAATACCAATCAAATATAACATTAGAAAACAATACTAACGATAATAAAACGATAACAAAACAATACCGTCAATTAAAACAACATCAGTAATGATTGTCTGCATTTACGGCCGCGGCTGACAATACGTAGACGCGTTCACATCTTACCTGTACCGTCTGCGCCCGCGGCAGAACCCCCTACACGGCACCGCCTACAGGGCGGGGGGTCAGTACGGCCATTCAAAAGAAAGTAAGACATGGTATAAGGTATGCATTTTTATGTGTACCACGTTAACTAGAGTATTCGAGAACGTGGGGCATTTTTTTATTTTTCTAATTATCTAGGGCCTTTTTTATTTTCGTCATCAAATGGGGGATATTTTATTTCTCCTTTTAATTAATAATATGATTATTTACAGATATCAAACACATCATTACTAAAATATAACAGTTTTAAAATGAATTTTATCAAAATACCATTTTCGATTAAAATCATAAAAAAATTCCATACTTAGAACTGTTTAATTATATTTATATTTTATGTTACAAATTATTATTAAAAATATTAAACTAATTATTTTAACCACCATAAAAAATTATATTTAAATATTTAGATATCTAAATTTATATTTATTATATTTCTTACTGCTCATTGGTTGATATAGATGAATGATATCAACCAATACAGCCGAGCCACGACAGAAGAACGCAATGAGCGGTGAGTAGATAGTTACAATACATGTTTGTATTTAGATATAGTTAAATGAAGACTAATAGGATTTACTAACAGGAGATAAACTATACTAAATACAGTTCTACTTTTACCCCTTTCTCGTGTTGAAACCTTCCTCTGCAAGACGCGTGTACGTGAAGTCTTGAGGCACCAACTTACTCTGTGTTCAGTGTAAGTAGCTTTTACTGTGACAGTACAAGCGACCGGTGCCCCGTTACACCTGGTAGCACTTCGTAGTCCGTCCAACGACTATGACCATGTTGGATGATGAAGCGGAAGACTTCCATTCAACGCACAAGAGCTACTCCCATTTGAGTCAAATCGAATGGCATGCCGTTGAACGATTGAGTTAGACGATAGGGCAAGAAGCCGTAGGCGCAATGCTGTCCGCTTTGGGTCCAAACGGACAACACGCCACCATCGCCAAATTCATTCAGAATGAACTTGACGCTGAACGGAAAAAGGTAGCCTTGCTTCACCAACAAGAGTCTCAACAGATAGAGCTCTTGAGAGAACAGAGTGCTCAACAGTTCGAGCTATTGGGGCAGCAACAGGCTGCTGCTACCGGGTTGATACACATAAGTCGACCCGAATCGTTGAAGATTGACATCTCCAAATATAAAGCAACTGAGGAAGACTCTCTGTTGAGATGGTTTGTCGAGCAGGATGACTTCATATGGGCTTGTCACATTGTCGATGAGAAAATGCGACCTGTATTATCTCAACCGAACTGGGCAGGATGTGCGAAGACTTGGGCATTGGGCCTCAAGCTACACCACCCATTTGTCTTTGGGTCGTTAGAAGTCTTCAATTCCCTACTTAGACAAACATACGAGCCACCGCGAGCTGAGTTTAGGGCTCGCTCTGAAATTCTGAAAATCAAACAAGGCAAACGTGATGTACACTCGTACAGTCAGTGCATACGTCATCTTACGAGTTGCATCACGGCCAATCCACCGAATGAACAAACGTTGATCACGTTGTTTATACAGGTTCTCACAGACGGTCCATTCAGAACCTATCTCTTCCGATTGGACTTTGATACTCTGAAAGAGGCAATCTGTGTTGCTTAGCAGGAAGATCTCAGCGTGAAACAAGGTCACATGAGTTCGAATTCCTCTCGTCCCCCGAGGCGACCGGAAAATGGAGGACCAGAATCAATGGACTTCTGTTACTCTGAAAGTGAAAGCTCTCGCATTACCAATTACATGAAATTGCAGAGATGCAAAAGACAGGGCATTGTGCATACGAATGCAGTGCCCCGAACGCGGTCTCACGTACCGCAGGAAACAGTAACCGTCAAGCGGCCAAGAAGGGTCCGAGGCGGTGGGTCCGACGTTGCTGCAAAAACACAACATCGTAATGGACGACCAAAAAACGGTCAGGGTCAGTGGGTGCGGGGCACCCTACAGATTCAGCAACGTCAAATGAATTTGCAGGTCTCTTGACGAGAATTGTTTCCATCACACAATCATTGTGTGTTACTGTATCTGGTAATGAGGATTCCCTCATTACCTTGAAACTCGAAGTGGCAAAGGACATGTCACTACGAGCCATAGTCGATTGTGGGGCGTCAAAAAACTTTGTACAACGCCAATCGCTAGACAATAGCAAGCTCAAACATATCGAGCGAGAGATCCCTCCAACGAGGATGATGGTGTGCCTCGCGACAGGCGCATCCGTAACAGTGATGAAACGTGTAGTAGGAATTTCTAATACACTGAAAGAAGTCCAATACGACGATGACTTCATCGTATTAGGCTTGGACGACAAATTTAATGTTATCCTTGGTTTACCGTGGCTCAGAAAGTACGAACCACAAGGCAGCTGGCTACGGCGGAGTGTCGATATGCCCGCCGCTTGTTTACCAGGTGCCCATCTGATGAACGTCTTGGATCGTCCACCACCATGTGGATGTACTACGAGTGAGTGCGATGGCATCACGTGTGGCTCGGTCGTTAGTACGACTGCACAAGATCGAAATATGACTAACCATCATATTGCGGAGCAAGTTCCCGGCGACTACATAACAACGCAGGAAGCGCCGAAGGCTCACCACTCGAATAAGTCGAGCGGACCGGGGCATGGTTGTATTCTTACTGGACACCCGATCATGACCAACCGCTTGCCAATAATTGTCAATACGTAAATGAAATATCCCAAAAGGCTAGAGTTGAGAGGTAAAGTCCCCAACAGACTGTGGAAATAAGTTCCCATGAGATACAGAGACATTGATGGTCCTGGTTAATGCAGGGTCAAGCATAGGCAGTCATACACTTGATCTGATTGAGCCTCCGAAGTTAACTTCGGAGGTCACTCATTTCCCCCGGCTCAACCAGAAAAGGTTCTTGCGTGATCGGCGTAGTGGAAAAGTCAATCAGATCTGCGTACTTGTCGCGGAAGATGAGTACGTCAATGATATCCGATCGGCAATGGTCTTTGCCGAGGATGAAAGAGTTTTCAGTAGCTCATCAATGGACGAGAGTGTCCTTGATGAGAAGTCTCGGATTGAGCGATATACATCCCAATCATGGGAACCGCTCAAAGCAAATCCTCTCTATGGTGATTTGATGGAATCCAGGAATTTATTCCCAGAAGAAGTCCCGTGCGAGTTACCTAAGGACAAAGGTACTCGTCACGAAATCGACCTGAAACCGGGTTCGAGGTACTGTGTCATGAAGCAATGGCCACTGTCTCGTAAACAAGTAGTAGCGATCGACAAATTCTTTGCAGATCTCTTAGCAGGCGGCCATGTGAGGGGGTTATGTGGTATAGTAGTTCGTTAATGCTGTATCAATACATCCTTAAACGCACAAACACAACAATCGCCAAGTTGGTTCGGCGAAATGAGCGAGTACGTTAGGATAAAACCCCTTCGCAGTTCGCCCCTTCGGGTTCATTTGTGGCTTTCGGCTAACAGATTCCTCCTGAAAACTAACTGAGCTCTGAATCTTCTAAACCTCTCACTCCCTGTGACTCACACCAATGGGTGGATGTCGGCATTTTCACGAGCTTACAGGTCACCGGTATACGCCCTACTAGAAGACTTACGGTGTCCTTAGTTAAAGACCCACGGGCGCTTCGCTCGACGAGTCTTATAGCAGTGCCGTATATTGGGTCACTGGATCGTCGCTTGAAGAGTCTCAAAACGGCGCCGTCTATTGGGCCACTGGCTCGCTGTGCTACAAGACTCGAAACGGTGCCAACTATTGGGCCACCGGCTCGTCGTCGACGATGCTCGTTCTTTTGCTGAAAGCGACTATTGCCCACTCCGGTCCAAATTGAACTCTTGTCGGTTCCAGTCGAAACCTCTACAAGCTACGCCTCTCGAGGTTCGACAGCAGGCATAATCCAACCCACACAAGGACTCATCGGAAGAGTCTACGCTTTACTAGGACTTGGAAAATTCTGCTCTGTATTTCATTATCTATTTTTTTGCTAGAGGGAGCCTATTGGATGGCTTTCATTCATTCCTCTACTTCTTCCATACACTTACCTAGTGACTTACACGGTCGATCTTCCAGCTGATTCGATGTATTTGAACTCGATGAGTCTGAACTCGACGAGCCTTATCCCGGCGAGTCTGAACTCGGCGAGTCTCATCTCGACGAGCTTGAGCTCAACGAGACTTAACTCGATAAGTATTAGCTCGTAGAATTCCGACTTTCATAATCAGCCAATAGGAGGGATACCAAGTCGAAAAATCCCTACACCACACAAAGATACTGGTATTCTAGTTGTTCGTTGACAGATTCAGCAAGATGATACATCTGGTTGCTGCAACTGAATCAATCAACGAATCGACTTGTGCCCGTTTCTTTATCGAAACGGTCTTTCGCCTTCATGGTTGCCTCGTGAACTCGTGTCCGATCGGACCCGCGGTTCACCACAGAGTTCTGGGGTTCCATGTTCAAAAAAACATTTGAAACGCGCCTAAAGATATCCACATCTGACCACCCTGGAACAGATGGTCAGACAGAACGCGACAATCGCGTCCTCGAAAAGATCCTTCGAGTATAAGTCCGTTCTTTTACAATTGGAGCGAATTCTTGCTGATGGTATAATTCGCAATCAACAACTCGTTCCATGCGTCTACGTCGCACACGCCGTTCTTCGTGAATGGATTACGCCATCCGCTTTTGCCCACCTTTTTATAGTGTGACTCTCGTTTAAGGGGGGAGGAACTCATTCGAGCGAACGCCAATCCGTCTTTCACTCGTCACGTACTGACGATGCGGTCACCACTTTTGACGCTGATGTCGATCTCATCAACTTCGGTGACGAAGAGGAAGTAAGAGCGAGGGTGCTATTACTCACCACAATACTGATCGAACATCACGCCTAGCGCGTCTGAAGACACACTCACATAGGCAACAAGTTATCTTGCTGCAGTATACTCCAAGCGTACTGTAGCTCAAGACAGCTAGTCAGCAGATGGATTCATAATGGCTCGCGAAACGGTTGTCCGTTTCGTACAAGACTCTATCGCAGAGGTGGTATATTGACAAAAACGAAACGCTGACAAGAATGTAAGGGCAAATGTTCTTTTATTTAATTAAGGATAGTTAATTCTACTATGTACGGTAAACCTACCTCGACACATAGTGACTAACGTGAGTAGTAACAAGTTACTACCCAAGTACATTTCGTGTGCTGCGCCGCTTAGGCAACGCATATACGATTGAACTGCCACGTAATATGCGCACTCATCCTACTCCCTACGTCGGTCGCCTTAGACCGTACTATCAGTACGGGGATTCTTCCAGTGAAGAAAGCCTTGCGCTCAAGCATCTCCAACAGATACTTGTGATCACGATGTTGGCTCTCAGCTCGCGTCTGAAGCTCGGATATCTCCCCGCGAAGCCGAGAGATATCCTGACGATCTTCCATCAGCTCGTCGTGGAGAGAACGCTGTTCTCTCTCATTCGCAAGCTGGGCAAAGGCATACTCTGCCCTGTCCTTCTCCCTATCTGAGCTCAGACGGTTCCCATTGTCAAGCATATCCAGACGCCTGCCTCTCTCGTGTTCGATATCCTCGCGCAACTCACACGTTACGCGGTCGAGCTGACTCACAGCATCAGATTGTTACTGCGGATCCAACAGAGGATGTGTTTCCTCCTCCACCTCCTCCATTGGTTGATACGCGCGGTGGTCAACGCTTCCTCGTGGAACGACTGTTGAACCACCGCGATGTGAAAGGACGTCGGACGAGTTATCTTGTCCAACGGCGCGGCTATCCACCCTCCGCGGATACCTGGGAGCCTCGCTGGAAATTGATGATGGATGTGTTGGGACTTGTCAAGCAGTATGACAAAGCACATCCGATGCCGAAGAAGGCCTATCAGAGAACGAACGCCCAGCGCGTTTGTAGAGGAATTGCAAACTAGCTATTCCCTCGTACATCTCCGACGAGACACGAGCCCTCCACCAGGGGTAGGTCATTGAGTAAGCTTCCTTTGGAGCTCGTGCCAAGTTGTTCACACAACATTGGCACGCATCACCCTAGGAGAGGCATGGTAACCCGGGCTCTCTCGATAACCGATGCAGTTTGTAAAGTGCACCGGTAGAAGTCCGCTTCTCAAAACGATTATGAGACAGGGTCAGCTTGTCAAGCAGGCATCGCGTACAATATTCCCAGCATTGTAGATGAACGCGTTCCATGCCTGGATCAGAGAGGAACCATCACGCTTATGGTTCCCGCTGTACCATCGGTTTTTTAAGAACACATCGATATAGGAATCATGTTCAGTGCGAAATTCACTCGAACTAGAGTCAAGAACATGAACCTTTGAGGAATTAAAAAGACTTATTCGATAACGATCGCTTACCGTGTCGGACAAGCGATCCAACACTCGCTGAGGAGGCAGCCACGCCTTTTTCTCGGGAGCGACGCGCAAACTTCTGCGATTTCTGGCTTCTTGCGTGGTGTCAATAGAATACCGACACCACTTCCAGCACGGTCGTCTTGATCGTGGCGCATTACTGCGTCACCATCTCCATAGTTCAACTGGCTCTTGCCACCGCCTTGATTACTCTCAGGCGAACGACTCCGCCTTGGAGACGGAGCGTCCGACTCTTCGGATGACCCGGAGATGTCACGACGCTCAGCGAGGCTCATGGCGCTTCGTGAGACTGACTTGCTCGGCTCTGTCGTCGCCGCTTTTGGCTCTGCCTTCGCGGCAGTCTTCGTCGAGTCGGTGTTGCCATCCGACTCGCCAGAGTATATGAGCTCAAGATCGTAATCTTCAAGGCCACGCGGTGCATCACCGCGTGAGCATATGCCAGAGGAAGCAGCAAGCAGGTTGTCTCCTGCTGCATTCAAGGTCTTTGCCTCATCCTCTGCAGCGGATCGTAATTGCATGGCTGCGCTCCCAGCTGCTTTGGCTGCACACCGCATGGACTTGTTAACCATGCGATGAGAACGAATAATGATGGATTGGCCAACAAGTGCTTCCCTTTCCCAAAGTCACTCATTGGAGTCACTCATTCATCAATCAGTCAGTAATGTGACTGATGGCTAAGGGGGGGTGATGTAATGGGGTGCCTCCCTTACATGATAGTTTACATAAGGTAAATATAAAGTATGAATATTATGTTAGGACAAACATTATATTCTCACAATATTGGTTTAACAAGCAATATTGTGTTGCAAAAGTAATACACTGCTCATTGGTTGATATAGATTAATGATAGCAACCAATACAGCCGAGCCACGACAGAAGAACGCAATAAGTGGCGAGCAGATAATTACAATACATGTTTGTATTTAGATATAGTTAAATGAAAACTAATAGGATTTACTAACAGGAGATAAACTATACTAAATACAGTTCTACTTTACCCCTTTCTCAAGCTGGAACCTTCTCTGCAAGACGCGATGTACGTGAAGTCTCGAGGCGCCAACTTACTCTGTGTTCAGTGTAAGTAGCTTTTACTGTGACAGTACAAGCGACCGGTGCCCCGTTACATGCGAGACATTTACTGCCCCTGAGTGACTAGTGTTTTCTTGTTAGCCTTCTGTCCGCCCATCATCATTTTTGATCTAATCACGTGCGGGTTGGTGCGAGTGTGAACATTACAACTTCGCAGTCAAAATTAGTGAACTAATTAAAGAGTGATATATATGAGGAGGGTACAGGCTACATCTCACTTAGTATGACGTTTAAGGTACACCAAGAGTTACTCACAGACAGACACACACATAGATGAGTACCATTTAAAAAGTTCGGCATTCACCTTGCGCACATTCACTAATAGCTTCACCCTTCGGGCTCACAAAAAGTAGTCACACCGTCACTAATTACGGAAGTACCAAAATTAGTAGCACAACGCCAGATCAAATTACACAACTGCGACCTTGCCCTTGCTAAAACATTCGTGAAAACGATACATCTTGCTGGCGACGTTAGTCTCCTGTAGTTCGCTTCACAGCGGTTCCAGACAAACTCCTCAGGACATTTAGGGTTATTCTTACCTGTATTTTTGTGTGTCCATCAGCATTTTGAAATTGTAGAATATTGTGAATATTTACTTATAGTGTAAAAATTTATTTTCGACAAATTAATAGTTTGATGTGCAAAACCACCACTTTCATCACCGCAACCGTATTTTCTTTTAGCTCCTTTAAGTCCATAATCTGTGGAACACTTACCGCAAACGACTTTGAGTGAAATGCACCAGAGTGGACTAGAACCTGTTGTATCGGAGCTACACAGCTCTTAGTTAGAGTAAGACTTCGGCTATGATCCCCTTAGTATCCAGAATTACATACAACGACTAAAAATATGCCCATTCTAAGGAAATTAGGACGAATCTAAATTCATTGAGCAAAAGCTAACAGCTCCGAGGGAACTAAGGTCACAAGACATTCATAGTAACAAGTCTATAAGACTTGAACTCTCTTTCCCAAAAGGTGAAGTGAACTTTATTTATGATTTATCTACGGTGATAACCCTGTACTCTATACTAATGTTAGATTATTTGCGATAGTAATCTTAGTATGCCGAACTAGTTGATGAGTGAGTGACACGTCAGTCAGTCATCAAATGTATATCGTACTTAGTGCTGCTCTATCGATTATAGTACTACAACCGATATCATATGAAGCTACATTACGCGTTCAAACTTTATGATCTCCATGAGGCCATTGTAATACTTTGTATTATCAATTTGACGTTTGTTTAACCGTCGTATGACCCCGTTAAACTAACCGAGCAGTGTAGTGGAACAATTTCAACCACTGAATTATCCCCAGACCCACTGATCTATGTCAATATATACTAATTACGGGTTCCACTCCCACACAGACTAAATATGAATACCAGCAATTAAAGTTTCACGGTACGTAGTCTCACACAAACATGTGAGACTATTTTGCGAATGAGGCTACTTATCAACACAGATTACCTGCGGTGACCGCTGTAGTGTATCCACCTTAAAGCGTCTCCAGTAGCCATTATACTTAACTTTCCCTTAACTTTCTGTCCATTACTTAGTTACTATCATAAAGTGCGCCACAGCAGCGGAAAAACCCAGGGAGTACTTAAAAAAAAGAGTTTGTTTCATTATCCCGCCTACGTTTTGTAGTTCTGCGACACCCCGAATAAAGTTTTGGCTCCATGTCATTGGCTCAGGAGTTGAGATCGATTAGGTCATTGGTGAAGACTAGTTGCATGTCAGTGGCTGCAGTTTATAGAGAAGAACGATGAGTTTGAAGTCGACAACGAGGTTTTAAATGACGCTATCAATATCATATCTTTGAACTTTATTGACAAATAAAAAACAAACAAAGGCGACCATAACTTTTCCAGTCACGTTCAGCCAACCATAGACATATCGAATAAAAGTAGGAAATTGTTAAATCCGCCACACCTTTTTACTAAATCCACCACATTACTGTATTCCACACCACACTGACTTTACTTATACTCAATTAATTATTCTCTTAAATAACAGCCTCCCAACACGTTATACGATTCTAGAAATGTGGCGTCATAAACCTGTTATTATGGACTAATATGATGCTCCCAGATAGCGTCAGTTGTGGGGAGGCCATTGTCTGGGGCAGCTCTGCCGCTCGCCAGTGATTACTGTCCACATGTAGCAATGTCAGTTCCGCACCCTTTGCTGCCGTGGAATACAGTATAAAATGTTGTTGCATAGCCCCCATCGGTCAATACCACGACAGTTCGTCCATATGCAGTAAGTGTCAGGATTGCGCAATCTAGAGCAGTCAGACTGTTGGCTTACCTCTCTGACATTTGTCATCTTTTGCTGCCATGATAAGGTAAAGATTTCAAAGATAAATTACCGCTTCCGAACGCTCTCACTATACACTTACACTGAGTACTCTATGTCTTGGTAAAATCAGTTTCAATTCAAGCCGGATTGGAGTTTGTTCTGTGACGGGGTGATTTTCGTTATACGGTACAATATCGCTCTCGCTCCCACTGTAAAGGCTGTACGATGTTGCTGAAAGGGCTTACTGTAAGCTACGTTCTACACTGACACTTTTTCTGATGCTGTACGCTCCGTTTATTCCAAGAATTTAAATTAATGTGTATAAGCCATCACCTATCACGTTTAAGATCAATGTGGTATGTGGTGTGGCGTACAATAATGTGGTGGATTTATTAAAGGTGTGGTGATTTCAACATTTCCTAAAATTATTCCGACTACTGCGAAGTTTTTTGCGTATAAGTGAGCGGAAGTTATACTGATATCTAATTGATACACAAAAGTTAAGTTATACTCACTGCTGAAGATGCTTAAAGATCGTACCTAGCATGATTATCGTCCACTTGCTCAAATTCCTCTTCATTGTATTAAGATATCTATCCAATGCAATACGTTATAACATTGTCGCTGTATACCGTGAAACATGTCAAATTACGTCGAAAATTGACGCAATTAAACTTATTGTACGCAAATAACCGCCACGGCGACTCTCCATCTCTGCACAGGATAAACTTTGGCACACTTATTGAAAGAGTATCTGCGATGGAGGTGCACGCGGAAGTCGTTTGTACGGATACGATATTTTTAAGGTATCTTCGTCCAGCTACTTAAGAATGCTGATAAGCATGTAAACGAATAAGTTCAGTTTTGCGTAATATTCGGTATATCGTCGTCTCTTCCTCTTGGTCTTTTATAAGCTATTTTGATGTTGATATTTCTGTAGAATTGTATGCAATCTGGATATAACGTCACCATCTCCATCACCTCTGTCTGTGTCTTCTTCTTCATATACTTCTCCTTTTTAGATTCTGTATTTTTCTGTCGGTACTCATCAAATTCTTGTATATCCAATGACGTCCGAAGCTGCACGTGACCGTCTTGAATTTTAGATACAAGATGGCGTAGTCAACCGTTTACTCATGGTCATGAAGTCCAGTCTGTAGAGAAAGTGGTGAACTAATATATGATCACGTAACATTCGACGCATTCTTGGTCTCGATACTCGCAATTATAGGCTAAAGTTCATGCTAGTGACTCCGGCGCTTTTAACCGCAATATGAATTCCATTGGTACCGCCTTGGACCAATGCTTTAACTGCCGGGAGATGCCATTTAGTCGTGTAGTTGGTGAAGCTTGCGAGATGTTGAAAGAGGAAGCAGGCATTATTTACACTTAGTATTTTCCAATCAAAAATTACGGTTACAAATATTTGCTTACTGAAAAAAATAGTGAATCAAACCAAAAAAGGGAGTGAACCGAATAATTCTATAAATAAAGGTTCGGTAAAACGAACCTGAATCGCCATCAGGTGACAAGCTGATTTTTATTCACTCTCTTGCCCAAATGATATAAGGGGTCGGAATGGTTTTTAGAACGATACGCAACGTGCCTTAACTCAAGTCGAATAACCACTATATCGGATGAATTACCAACTTTCAATGTCTGGTAAAACTCATCCACAGACATTTCGTCCAACTCAAAGAGTCTACAAATGTGGGACTGCCAATAGGACAGCCTCACCATCAACACCACCTATAACTCCGATTACGAGGGTATACATGTGACAAAACAGGTGCTTTGCGTCTTGCAGCAGCCCATCTGACGTTGATGACCTCACTGCGTAGTGTGGTGTAGTGGAGATCGCTCATTTTATGAGGCGATTCCAACTCTCCACTGGCGCCCAGACGACCGACTAAAGTAGGGGGGTACTCCTATGTCGTGTAAATGTATTCCTTCCCCACCTTGTGTACCCGTCGGTAGGGCGGGTTGCACTCTTCTCGGTGGAATCGTGTCAGGAGAAAACTTGACCGTGTTGGGGATGAATTGGTGTGATCGTGCGGAAATCTTCACGTGATCACGGGTGTACTGGTAGGGTACTTGATGTAAGTCACCCAGATCTCAACGAGATCACCTTTCCAATATGTGGGTACTTGAACGCTTGACCTTCTGACCACTTGAGCCGTCTTGAGATCTTGCACCTATCCCTTTACGTTCTTGCTGCGTCCAATCGAAGTTGGGGATGTCTTGAGAGTTCTTGATCCCCAGCCAATTATCTGGAGATTTCACTTGGTTTCGGTATATGAGACTTTCCTGACGTCGGGGGGACAATTATCCAGCCTGAAAGAGAAGTCGACACGTGTACTTAGAAGCAAATACAATTCTGTTTAATGTTAACCAACTAAAAGCTAAAAACTAACATTGTTCCTGTCTGTATACCAGAGTATGCTGCCACGTGTCTTCAGCATTCCGTTGATCGTTCCTTCGCATATGTGGTCCATTCCTGATTGATCGTCGATCACCCTCGATCTGCGATCGTATTCTCAACCCTGATCACCCTATATATTCTCGATCCTGGTATCTTGATAATCGATCTGGTATTTTGACAATCGATCTTGGTATCTTGATATTCGCTCTCAATAATGCGCAGCTTAACAGCCAATCGATCCTTCTCGACGATCAGTCGTCGTTTTCGATCAATCAACTCATCGATCACTTTAAATTTCCTCAATTCGCTTTGCCACAGTAGAGACTGAGTATATGAGCATATTAACGGAATCGGAACATCTAGTTTCACAAGTTTATAAGATTATACAGCCTTAATTTGCTCCATACAAGATCCGATGTCATTACCGACATTTGATATAGATGTATCTAACATTACCCAGTGGACAACGTGCGCATCAGTTGAGCATAGCTCTTTATGCCTCGGCACGTTGCCGCAATTTCATCACCAACATTTAGTGGTAAGCGATTACAGTCGCCCTCACTCTGTGTATATTTACGTTTCATTTCACGTGCAATAATTGACCATGGCTTTTGACGCCTTGGACCTAAACTAACATCGCTTTCAGCATTAAACAAGCCGGGATTACAATGAGTATCAATAAACGCACAAGTAAGTGCCGTTTCACTATCAGTTGATGAGATATGCTAAGACGTATATCGTTTACACCATCAATAAATACCAGCTCTGGTATTCCGATGTCCAGCACACTGAACGCCTTAGCCAACGTCTATCCCTAGTGAAGCTTTTGCATTCTTCATGACTCTCCATAGCTCCGCTAGGAAGATTTCGCATTGCACCCAAGGTCTTAGACCTCCAATCAATCAATGTGTCATGACGTTGAATTCTGGTCATGCCGGGAATGAGAACAAAACTTGAGTCCAAATTCAGGGCAAGACAACGTTCGATGATGCCAAAGTCTAAAACGTTTTCCTTAGTTCAACGGAACTTTAGTGGTGGTGATACGTCTTACTGTCTCTAGACAGACCATGATGAAGTCACGGTCTTTCGATTTTAGCTCTTAAGCATATTGCTTATTCTCTACACGGTAACGAACGGCATTGACCATAATGATCCGATGCCTCCGTGTCTATATAATTTGACCATGGTCCCTCAAATCCAATAACCGTCGCTGACACAACTAGCAGGCCCATATTGCACCCACGGTACTTGGTAACTCTTACGGAGCTCTTGGAGTCTAAGCTTAGATTCTCTCTACCTTGTAGAGATTCAACAAAACCAAGTTTTCCCTAGTAGGGCAAGCTGCGCCATCCCCGCTCGCTGGGTTGGCGCCGGCCTGCGGCTCGGCCGATACTGACGCGGCTTTCTATGCGGACAGTGTAGGCGGAGGTGTTTTCTGCTTTTACATGTGTGAAATCTACGGATGTTACATCGCTGTTCCAGCTTATAGCTCGGCTTCTTCACCTTCAGCATAGCTGAAGTCCATCGGTCTGGGACTATCACTTGTACGCATATGGATGCATATGGGTACCGTAACGAGCTGCTTTAAAGTTGAAATCAGCGTTCAAAGAAACTTCCACCGATTACTTCATTACGACGGGTGGACCCGAAAGCATTATGTCCTGGCAAAACCGTGCTGAGACCTTCCATAAGATAATCATCCAGAAATTATCTAGCAGAGGGTCCAACTGCATACCTTCAAGAATAGTTTTCAGATCCTGGACATAGCCCGAAGATTCTCTGCAGCCCTGTCGGGAAGACAAAAAGCGTGAGCGCACACGATATGCCTGGTTAGGCGGTGCAAACACTCGATATATTTGTACTATTAAGCGAATTCCACTTGGGAAAAGCATTTTCTACGGACATATCGAACGTTAAGGACCATTCACTGTTCCCACCTTCGAGTTGGAAATGGCCATGACAACTCGTTGTTGCTCTGACTTAAGCATAGCGGCAATCCTAGCCATTTCGACTTCTCATTTATCCAGAAAGGATATCCCCCTCCTTTCCCTCGAAAGTCTCAGCGCCCAAAATGAGCGGACGGATTTTAGGCTCAACTTTAGCTATGTGTACGTAGTGGGTCGGCATAGACGATGCCACGTGGTCATGGACCTGACTGACCGTTTAACGTGGCTTCAAAGTTTAAAAAGGCATATCGACGTGCGTTTAGCACCATCGGCTCCTTCCGCATAATAAGGTTCACTTGTTTGGTGCCTATCATGGCCGCGATCTTAGCAAGAGATAAGCATTGAGCCTCAAAGGGGTGAGGAGGGTTCTCCATCTCAAATAGGATCAGTTTTATCGACTCAAGTGTAGGATTGAGTACAGGTGCTACCAACTTTAGCGGGGATGCACACACCTTTTGTCAGAGGAAGAATTCTGGACTACAGCCACTTAGTTCTAAGGAGCTAAAACATCACCCAATGAGTACAACCGTTTTAAAAACTAGGTAAGACTCGACACTCAAAAAGCTAAAGCTTAACAGTTCCGAGGGAACTATTAGCACTAGGTACTCAGTGTAACAATCCTGTAAAAGATTTGAAACCTTCTGCTCAAAAGGGAAACTGAACTTTATTTATGACTTATTAACGGTAATTAATCCTCTCTCAAGTACCCTACACAAAGGTAAATTGCACTACTATAATTTCGAGTCCGAAGGGTGAAGCTATAAGTGACTGTGCAAAAAGCGAATGCCGAGCTTTCAAAATCTACTCTCCGCCTGTGTGCCTGTAAATAATGCAATACACCTTACACGTCCTACTAAACGCGATTTAGCCTATTCCCTCCTCATATGTAGGTATGCATTACATATGTCAATATTTGGGTAGGCCGCTTATTGCGAACGGGTTTAGTGTTAATCGCACACACACACCTAAGCCCGAACGTGAATGGCTTATAAACGATAAATTGCGAATAAAGAGTATGTTAGCAAATGCTCGACACTTAGGTGCAGCAAATGTTCCACAACTCGGGAAAACGGTAAATGTAAAGTGTAATCCATACTTAATACATTATCAATTGGATACGTAAGAATTGCTGCTCACCTACCTCTTTCGGCGGCGGTGATACTCCACTCCGTCAATCCGATTTCTATGGTTATTAATCACTGACATGTCGTCGGCCGCACGATGGTGTTAACAGCATTACCAAGCAGGATCATCTGCTGTCTATCGGATCTCATATGTATCTCTTCGGAAAAACTAACATCATCAAATCAGTAGCTTGAAACACGCATCAATCCATCAATACATTCATTAATTACAACACACAGCACAACCCATTCCCTAGCCACCAATCACCCAAAATGGGTACGTGAACATACAGAACTTGATTCAGTTCTCTGGACTAAATTACTTATATCGAACGACGATCTTTAAAGATTGTTCACCTATCTAATAATCAATTAGCAAGAAATTATGGTCACCCTCCTCTCGCGGTGGCAGAGCAAGCTCTCTCAATTTATTTTCTCTTCATCGTTAATCAGTTATACGCCATCGACCGCACTTTGTTGTTTACGACGTAACAGAGGATTATCCCCCATCTCTCCTTTTTATAGTCGTCTCGTTACAACTTTAATAAACATTAACGAGTAGCTTTAACATACAACAATCCATCAGCATTTTCACTGATAACAACACTCATTACAACCCATTCCTCTGCCGCCAACCCACACGAAATAAGTACGTACAGTTACAGACCTTGATTCAGTTCTGTGGACTGAACGGCTTGTATCAAAAGGCGAGCTCCAGAGCTTGCTCCCCTATCTTGTTCTTCCATGCAGACTTTACAAGCTAGCAAAGGAAAACAAAAAAATCGTATACTATTTTTTGGATTGGCCTTCGATGTGTTTACTTTAGTTACAAATAGTACGACAACGAAACGAATATCATTTGTCTCCTGCCATCAAGTGTGTTTACCGCAGTCATAGTCGAATAAGGTTGTAACAACTTACGCTCTGCAGCATGCATAAATGTGCTCGCGCCAAAAAAAACATTCTCACAATACCTCTATTTTCCACCACTATTTTCTATCTAATATTAATCGATACCTACAATCCCATCATCCGCCTATAATCGTGAAAAAACTGTATCTGATTGGCCATAATTCACTCACATGGTCCTTCATTTGCATCGCGTTCCATAGCTGCACAATCGTCATGGCAGAATACTCGCTCGCAGCAGTTCTAGGCGCCGTCCAGGCTCTCTACAGCATGGTACGTTGTCTCGATCTTCTCCAACACTCTTCCCTCTTCTCTTTCATATCTTTGTCTCGTGGTTTTTGTCGCGTGGTTTTGTCTAGCAAGTCGACGCACTGACGATTAATTTGTCGTTGATCCTAGGAAGGCGCTGCACGCCAGCGAGCAGCCAATGAGTTTCTACACACATTTGCAGCTTCTGACGCTGCGTGGAGTATAGGGCTACAGCTTCTGCTAGACGAGACGCTCGCACTGCCTTTGGAAGCGCTCTTTTTTGCAGCTAATATGCTGCATACAAAAGTACGCAAGGAGTGGGTGCAGCTGCCTGTAGAACACAAGGCAGCTATGACAGAGTCGCTGGAAAAATTGATGCAGGTGCTGCAAGCTGGTACGCGATCAGATCTCAGGCACGGACCGCTCGTGAGCAAGCTGTGTGCGATCTACGCAGTGGTGATGATCTCGTCTCCAGATGAGTGTAGAGCTCTGCTGTCGCACTTTTTGACTACCTGTTTGACAACGGGCGATACAGAAAAAGCGGCTTTTTTGCTAGTCTTTGGACGATGCGTGTGTGAGGAAATGGAAAATGCGGAGCTACCGTTTACAGCGAAGGATGCAATGGAAATGCATCTAGCAACTCTGAGTGAAGACATGGTGACGTTGATTGGAAAAATTGTTTGCACGCGTGAAGACCACGACGCACGTGTGGCTTCTTTACATGGCGAGGCTTTGTCGTGCTTGAATGTCTGGATTAGACGTGCAGGGCTATCGCTAGCGTCGTTGTACGTTAAGGACGAAGCTGTAGTGCTGGCGCTATTAAATGCACTGCAGACCAAATCTAGGCATTTGTGGGTAAGTTCCGCGATACTCACAAAGCTTATCACGGTATCATCGTACCCGACTCCAGCCAGCTTGGAACAAACGCTGCTGGTAATGGCACAAGGGCTGCTTCAAACGCGTGCTGCATGCGAAAGCGCTATGGTCGCGGAAGAAGAGGAAGTTAGTCATGCTCTTACAGACGTCATATCAACGTTTTGCGAAACGTTTGCGGATTGGATACTGGAAGGCAAGTATCCTCAGGAAGCTACCGCTTTGGGCGAGCTCATGCTGTACCTTGGCTCCCATCCCCGCCGACAAATCGCGTCGCTTACTCTGGAGTTTTGGATGGTTGTCCAGGACGAGCCTGTTTCCTCTCGTTTACAGTTTTTTCAGCGGGATGCCTTCCTGCACCTTTTTGAGGTTCTACTCAAGCAGTGCTCATTTCCACCAGGAAATGTTGAGGATATGGATGAACTTGAGATTGACGACCTAAACGCCTTCCGGTGCGACATTCATGGTGCCCCTGATGCTTTCATAGCCGTATTTTCGTTGTTAAGGGAGCAATATATTGCGCGTCTACTTCATGTTCTTACATCGGCACCATCCAGTGAATGGCAAAGTGTCGAAGTTGCTCTATTTGCTGTCTCTGCAGTTACGGATGAAATAAAAAAAAAGCTAACGAAGGCTTGTGCCGACACTCCCCTACATGCTGAATTGGAAAGGATGATGTCGCATTTAATTCGAGCAATTCTGGACTCAACGACCAATACCCACCCTCTGGTAATTGCCATTGCCTCACGATTGCTGGGACAGTTTGCGGCCTGGATCAATGATAGGGCTCTAAGAGCTCACACGTTCGAGACGATCGGAGCAGTTCTACAGTATTTATGTGGCGCGCTCGGACTTGTACCAAGTCGTGCAAATGCTGCTAAAAGTTTTATGCAAGTATCAACGTGCTGCATGATTTGTCTTACTGAGATGCCGCCAAGCTTGCTTATGGCTGGTGTGCAGCATTTCGGTGGAACTCCCAGTCAAGATCTCATGCCAATAGAAGAACGGTTATTGGTTGTTGAGGGGCTCGTACGTGCCGCTGCTGTTTCACCCCACTGCTCCGTGATATTGCAGACGATATTAGACGATTCGCTTACGCGTTTAGACCAAGCGCTTATAGCAAAGGGGACTGGTAGTGTACCTTTGTACATCATAGTGTGCAACGAGCTTCAAGTGCTCGGCAAGCTGATGCGATTCCTTGATGCACCTGGTGATGTAGCTGGAGGCAAAGCGGTAACGGCATGGGCTGCTCAGCAAATTTATCCTCACTTGGAACCCATTGTACAACAGCTTGACGCAGACGAGACAGTAATGACGGCTCTGTTTGAACTGTATGGATGGTATCTGCAGAGCTTGCGGGAGCAAATGGCACCACAACTCGGCGGAATCGCTACGTTAATTGTGAGAGTGTTTCAGAAGCTGCATTGCATGGCTCCACTTGAGTGTGCATCAGCCGCCATTGATGTGTTTGGAAAGGAGGCAAACGCAGAAGTAACTGACAGTTTTCGAGGACTTTTGGGTGCACTGAGTCGATCAGCTTTCCAATTTTTCACGGCACATTCGCTGGCTGAAAGACCGAAGGTGCTGCAGTCATTTTTTGAGCTGGGCTACCGCTTTCTGCTGTTCTGCCCGGCTGCCGTGCTTACTGCAGCGGAATTCCCCGTGCTAATCGAGCTTGGTCTGGCTTGCCTGGGCAACCAAGATCGCGCGTCGACAAATGCGGTTCTCGTGTTTCTGACGTTCTTGCTCAACGAGAATACGACAAAACTGGCACCGTTTACAGCAGTGATCAACGCGCGTGTACTGGATGCTAGCCAAACCGAAAAGTGGCTCGATGGTCTTATTAATGCACTAGCGTCAACGAGCCCAAGCACTCTTTATGAGTCGATGTCCAAGCTACTGTACGCACTGCTGACTAGCTTCACTGGTAACAAACACGTGCGGGCAACACTGGTACAGTCTTTGACCCGCGATGCACTGGGTGTGGGAGCGCTCCGACCAGAAGACCGTCAGCAGGTGCTACACTTGTGGCTGTCGCTCACTGCTCAGCCTTCACGCTACTCCGAACGACGCTTTCGTGGTTTATGCTCCGACTTTGCTAAGGTTTGCCGCAAGGAGTTAACGGTAGACGCGCTTTACTCTATCGAGATGGCAAACTGAGGTAGACTAGTTTACAACACGACGTGTATTGACTCTGTTGTAGACGAGAACGCCCCACGCCTCAACCGGGTACGATCACAGTTGCTAGCTATACAACACAGCACGCCATAGCAATGCGTGCGCTGATCAGGCCAGTTCCCCAACCTAAACAGACAGCACCAAACCTTGTTCAAAAATCGCACCGTGCCTAAACTACACCATCATCGACAATGACAAAGACACGTACGATGGGGTACTTTTCGTAGTAGAATGCCTTCGTCTCAGCAAGTTCCTTCTTGTGTTTCTCGCTGAAATCCGAGACATCGTCATTCAAGTCCTATATGACAACAACGAAACAAAAATATCCAAAGACGCGTCATCGGCAGATATAGCACTCGATACTATCCGACCACGAAAGAGAGCACTCCTCTCCTCACCTCTTCCTTCAGTGACCCAAGTGCCAGAGCACGCGTACAAGCCTGCAAGACAGATAGAAGGACCAAACAACATCCGTTCCAAGTGCCAGAGCACGCGTACACATATCAGCGAGCTGCATTTGCCACTCATGTCTTAGCTGTACCTTTCCAGCAAATATATGGTACGACTGTCCCTTGCCATAGAATTTGGCTCCAGACGTCACGTCCAGAACCTGTAACAACAAAACAAACAACAGCCATGTCATATTACTGCTTTGTGTCCCATTTCTGTCCCACAACGTACCTTGCCACCAACTGCAAGCAAAAGGGGCTTCTCCTCGTCTGACCCGTCATACCTGCACATTGTAATAACACCAAAAGTAATGACAGCAGCAGCAAAGTCAGTGTATAGGTACGTAAAAGTGTACATGTATAATGTATACCATCCGCATTATTGTATACGCATATACATTCAAATGTATACAAAGAAACAATTGAGATGTATACATACAGACGGAGCTGGTCGAGTGTATACGTCGGCAGTCCACTCGCGGTTACTGTCGCTTCCTTCTCCACGCTCTTGTCACGTAGCAGCACCGAAAAAGGGTACGGACATTTGTACCCACTAGTGACAAGGTAGTGCTCCATCTGCGGCCACAGTAGCGCCATAAGAGCGATCAGTAGCGCTGCACCAAAGACGTAGACGCGCGTTGGACGTGACATTGGAAGGTGG
The DNA here is from genome assembly GCA_000173235.2 of Hyaloperonospora arabidopsidis Emoy2. Taxonomy (NCBI): domain Eukaryota; phylum Oomycota; class Peronosporomycetes; order Peronosporales; family Peronosporaceae; genus Hyaloperonospora; species Hyaloperonospora arabidopsidis. Next base: position 351,516 of record JH598169.1, read on the forward strand.
CGTTATCCGAACAGTGTCGTATACTGCAGTACTTCGTGTGGTGCACACACATACCACATTCGCCGTACCCCATCTGTCCCGTACCATTCGTAACCTGCACATCCGTGCACTTCAGAGTTACTTCACCAAACCAAAAAAAATACACATCTTTGACCATCGACATTATTGAGATAAGCATGACCGTGGACGTAGACAAGCTCTTGAGCAGTCCCGAGAGGACGTATACAGTGCGCTACAACCAGCGTGACTTGCTGATTTATGCTGTGGGTATTGGCGAGTCGTCGCTGCAGTTTACGCACGAGTTACACGAGCACTTTGCCGCTTTCCCGCTCTATCCCGTGTGTTTTCTATTTAAGGGCGAGTCCCAAGACGTTGTGCCGTTCCCGCCCCCGACTGTTGGTGCTCTACTTGAAGAAACGATACAAAACTTTAATCCAGTCATGATGCTGCATGCTGAGCAGTCGGTGGAGATTCTACGGCCTCTGGATCCTATGGGTGCCACGCTGACAGGTCGGAGCAAGATCCTTTCGTGCTTCGATAAGGGCAAAGGAGCGCTCATTGAGACGCAGACGCTGTTTGAAGACGCTCATGGACCAGTTGCGAAGCTTATTAGTGGATCTTTTATTCGTGGTCTTACGGGCTTTCAAGGCAAAGGATGCAAGCACCTAGCACGCGTGCAGATTCCTACGCGCGGCCCAGACTTTTGCGACGAGTTCAAGACGTCACCAAATCAGGCGCAGATCCATCGTCTATCAGGGTGAGTGAAGCAGGCAGGCGCATGGTTTTTGTTATTTTTAATGCCTACATAGGATTATATAATAGTGAGGAAGTAGAACGACGAGAGAGAGAGATGGCGATTTCTCTTAATGCAGTGATGATGATGGCAGCTTGTTGACGATCTGTTGTGTAATGTGGGACTTTCTGTTGCTGCAGTGACTACAACGCGCTGCACATTGACCCCGAGGTTGCTGCGAGTGTGGGCTTCAAGCAGCCTATCCTGCACGGTCTGTGCTCCATGGGCGTGGCTAGCCGTGCATTGTACAAGCAATTCTGTCACGGTGACGCGGCGCGTTTCAAGTCTATTCGTGTGCGCTTCTCAAGCCTGTGCTTTCCGGGCGAGACTATCCAGACCCGAATGTGGCAGGAGAGTAGCAGCGAAGTGCTGTTCCAAGCCATAGTCAAAGAACGCGGCGTCGTGATTATCGATGGCGGCAAATTTGTCTTTGACCCGAGTGCGTCCTCGCGTTTGTAAGTCATTGTTGCTATTTGCCAAAAATGACACGACGCTGGCTGCTGTGACATGTATGTGTATATACGTTTTCCGATTAATGACATAACGAATAGCTCTTTGAAACAACTGCCTGTCAATAGGTTACGTGCGACACGGACCTCCTCCCAATAAGGACATAAAATATACAGACCCAAGACTGGCTCTCCGTCATTCATGAGCTCCTCACGTGCACCAACAGAGCACCTGTCTATCCGGACAAAGTCTCTTGTCGCCGGCTCGGTTTCTGGCATGGCGAGCGTCGTGATCTGCCATCCACTGGATACCATTCGGACGCGACTGCAACTATCATCCAGTCGCTTCCACGGCTTTTTCCACTGCGTGAAGCAGACGATCCAGCAAGAATCCATCCGTGGTCTCTACAAGGGCTTCCTGCCGCCGTTCTTGAGCCAGGGCGTGTATAAAGCCGTTATCTTCACAACATCTTCGACATTGCGCCATGACGTGCTCCCTCATGTCTCGATCCTCCAGCCAGTGCTCACGCCGACACTCACGTCGTTGATAGCAGGTGCAGTAGCTGGAGGTGTCAATGCTGTTCTCGTGACGCCCGTGGAGCTCGTGCGCAATCGACTGCAAGTGCAATATGATAATCAGAGCGAGTCAAGGAAATACAAAGGAACGGGGCACTGCATTAGGCAAGTGGTGCGCTCTGAAGGCCTCACGGCCATGTGGAAAGGGTTGACTACAACCGTCATTCGAGACGCCACTGGCGTGGCCTTCTACTTTCTCGGCTATGACCTCGTCAAACAGCGCATGAGTACAAGTGGTACCTTTGGAGAAACAGCGACGCTGTTGACTGCTGGTGCTTTAGGGGGCGTTAGCTTCTGGGTGGTTGCACTACCTTTTGACACGGTCAAGTCCCTTATCCAGGCGGACGGAAAAGAGGGCAAGTATACAGGATTGGTATCAAGTACAGCAAGATTGGTGCGAGAAGAAGGCGTGATGCAGCTCTTTCGTGGATGGCAGGCTGCCTTTTCGCGTGGAATTCCAAGCGCCGCGATGACTTTCTGGACTTTTGATCGAGCGACCAAGTTTCTCGATGAAATGTGATCAAGGAGGAGGGATACACGAGCGGATCCGATGAGGACCCGGCATCGCAATCAGTTGATGCCGGTACCGATTGGACGTCGAATGGCTGCAATGTAGGAACTGGTTATTATGGGCAGATCATGTGTGTAAGCGAGCAAATGGGACCGAGGAAGTTACATGTGGAATTCCTTATGGAGAGGTTGGAGTGCTGAAAGTACTTCAGGCGTACCTGTTGAATGAGATCAGAGTAACGATAAGGACACAAGGTGGTGCAACTGTCCGACGGTAGCAAACATGTCGATGCACCGACCAAATAAAGCGCGCGTCATATCGAGTACGGAGAATATAGCTTTTTTTTAAAACAATTAGAAACGACTATGTTGAAGTTGACGTTGATGTTGACGTCGACGTTCCTGATTTGTGACTCAAGCCTGTCGACGAATGCGATTGGCGCATCATTGCCAAACGTGTCTTTCGCAACGTTCCTCCCGCCCATCCTTCGATAGAAAGTTCCCTACAGCCTCATGTACGATACCACCAATCACCAATACAGGTTCTCCCCCAGATCTCTCTCCTGCTATGCTGTATCCCGCAGCATACCATCAACTTCTCTTCGCCACGTTCGACTCTGTATCGTGTCTTCTCTCATTCTCTCTCTCGTCTGACTCTACCGACTATAAAGACGGTAGAGTCAGACGAGAGAGAGAATGAGAGAAGACACGTCATCCGTACAAAAAAAGACGACGCCCCTCCTCCACCAGTCAATCAATCAATCAGTCAGTCACATATTTCGTCTACACTTGTTGTACCCATGTCGTCGTCCTTGCCCATCTCGCCTTCCCCCTCGGCTTGTGCCTCGCCCGAATCGTGCTTTATCCAGCAGCCACACGTCCATCGCCTCCTCCACCAGCCTCGTGAGTCGCCAAAGATCCTGAACTCCATCTTGGACCACGTAGGTAACACGCCCCTCGTGCGGCTCAATGCTATTGCCAAGAAAGCTGGACTTGAGTGCGAATTGCTGGCCAAGTGCGAGTTTTTCAACGCTGGCGGCTCAGTCAAGGACCGGATTGGCAAGCGCATGATTGAAGACGCCATGGCTGCCGGTCGGATCAAGCCAGGGGACACGCTCATTGAACCGACGTCAGGGAACACGGGCATTGGCCTCGCACTAGCTGCTGCGCTCTACGGCTTTCGGATCATCATTACGCTGCCAGAGAAGATGTCGCTCGAGAAAGTGAACGTGCTCAAAGCTCTGGGGGCGGAGATTATCCGCACACCGACTGAAGCGCCTTGGGACTCGCCCGAGTCGCACATTGGCGTGGCCAAGCGTCTCGTCAAGGAGATCCCGAATGCTCATATTCTGGACCAGTATAGCAACCCGTCGAACCCATTGGCACACTATGATGGCACAGCTGAAGAGATCCTGGAAGCTTGTGACGGGCACGTCGATATGATTGTTATGGGCGTGGGTACTGGGGGTACGCTGTCGGGTACAGCACGTAAAGTGAAGGAGAAGTGTCCGAGCTGTATTGTAGTTGGTGCGGACCCTCTTGGCTCGATCTTGGCTCAGCCGGAGAGTCTTAATGATGAAAACCGCTTGCAGTCGTACCAGGTTGAAGGTATTGGCTATGACTTTATTCCGCAGGTGCTGGACCGCTCCCTTGTGGATCGCTGGATCAAGACCGGGGATCAAGAATCGTTCTTGATGGCACGTCGACTGATCCGCGAGGAGGGATTGCTCTGTGGTGGATCTTGTGGATCGGCTGTTGCTGCAGCGTTGAGAGCTGCCAAGGATCTCAAAGCTGGCGAACGCTGCGTTGTCGTGCTGCCTGATTCGACGCGTAACTACATGTCCAAGTTCCTATCCGACGACTGGATGTACAAGCACAATTACGTGACAGACATGTCCAAGAGCGCACTCAGCTCAACGTGGTGGGCGAAGAAGAACGTATCAGAGCTGCTGCTACAAGCTCCTGTGACCATCACCCCTGATCTCACGTGCAAGGAGGCTGTGGACATTTTGAAGAAGGAGGGGTTTGACAATCTACCGGTCGTAGCCGACGACAACTCGATTGTAGGCGTCGTGACCGAGGGCAACCTCATTGCCCAGCTTATGCCTGGTCGCGTACGTCCAACTGACGCTGTGGAGAAGGCCATGTTCAAGCAGTTCAAGCAGATGAGCCCACAGACGTCATTGTACGAGCTTAGTCGCATCTTTGACCGCGACCACTTTGCTCTTGTTGTGACGGAGCAGAAGCGTATTTGCAAAGGCGGTGGAGCTGAGACCAAGTCCGTCATTTTTGGCGTCGTCACGCGGATCGACTTGCTCACGTACATTACGCGTCACAATGAGCAGTAGCGTGTTCGAGACGAGTATTTCGCCAAGTTTGCCGCGATTACTTCATGATGAGCGGATCAGAGATATACAACATGATTACGCTTTATATCTTGAAACGATCGGTTTGACGGCTTTTCGTGTCTCTTTTACTCTGATTACACATAACACAGCTCGCATCGAGTTATCGTCGTTGACTGGAAGCTTAGGAGTTATGAGCAGGTGCACAGCTATGTTGAATCTTGTTCTGACTGCTGACAAGGTCGAGGCAGAGGTCAAGCATAAATAATTGTGATCGACATAACTTTCGGCTTAGATGTAAACTTGCTAACGCGAAGCTAGCTATAAATGAATATACAAGGCGAAGAGTTCTATAACAATTACAGTAATTAAATTCGACAAGGCTTGTTGGGTAGTGTCAGTAAGGTTGCAAGGGGAAAGAGTTATGCGTACGGGGACATAGGTGCAAAGTTTTAATCTTCGCAGCATATTCTATGCTCGGTTTAACGACGTGTCCGCTCTCTAGCTTCGCCCACGCCGGAGTTCCTGATCGTCAGGCAACCAACTCTTAGATTGCCGTTGTTAACAACTTGAGGGTTAAGATATAACACGTGAACTGAGGAAGTTATAGGCTAACTGAAAATACTAATCACTAACATACAATATTTCCTCTCTTTCCTTTCGCTCTGGTGTCTTCCATCGATCACTGGCGACGCGGGAGACCCAGCACACTATTACGTGCACCTTGTGTCATCATACCTCTAATCGCGTGAATATGATGATGGCAGGCACTGATGTCATTAACGTAACCTTGTACCAGCTGCGGTCCTTCTGCAACATTAGACTAATCGAGTATGACGAACTGTTGTTGATGTTTGTGTTGTACGATCAATTGGTTAAGTATAAGCGAGGATGCATTCGATTCAGAAGTATTGAGCCATACAAACACTTGGCGAGTCAATTCGATCGAAACAATCGAGACTCGTTTCCTATTGTTTATTGAGATTCGTTTCCTATTATTTATTAAGGTAAGGACGGACTAAAACCCTGTTGACGCCTCATTGCTGTTGTCCAGAATAAAAGGATACAAAGCTGTGAGCAAGAGCGGACCTTCAAAGCTTACACTTACGATTGCGATGGCTACCAAAATATATGTTGATCAGTCATAACTATCGTCTTTCGAAAAGGGTAATCTCGGATGGGTAGCCAAGTCTCTACTTATCACTTTCTTGTCATACAAATGAGCACAAGAGGTTTAAACAGAATGGGTAGAAGTACTAAAGGAAAAAAATGTTTTATCAAGATCAGTCCGGTTCAAGATGGATCATTTCGCAGACCCTTCGTCACCCATAATAGTGCCGACCGTGTTGTTCTGACGGTACTGAGCTCTACGAACAAGTTCTTCCTTTCGCATCTCGTCAACTTTAAGACCGAATCATTCACGCAGACGCAGCGCCAGGAGACGTCCAGACAATAATTGGTTTTTAACAGCGACTATTGAATGTTAAAGTGTAATGACCACTGCAAAACGCCGCTAAGCGAAGGAGTTGCACTGCAAGAGACTGAAGCGGGTAACGATGCGGGTATCATAGTTTATATATCAAATGAACAACAGGAGCAGAAGATGTCAGGTCAACTACATGACGGTCTCTTGTACTGGTTTGCATCAGCCTAGTGACATTTCTCGATGAGCTGCTCACTGCACTAAAATGGATTACACCTTGAAACCGTGTGTCACGTCCTCCAGTAATCAATTCTCACCAACAAAATAAACGACATCGACCCGTCCTCCTGCAAACGACCAGTTCCTCCGTGCATAACAACATTACAACCAACACGCGTAAAGAAATACAATCATCGAACTAGGCCCCCACATCAACGTCTTTCTATCGCTCCAGTCGTTCGAGTCAGTCAGTGTCAAAAGACTGAATAGTAGATGTTGAAGCTGAACTTTCGATCTTTTAAATCTTCTGTACCCATTTGTCCAATAGCTTCGTTTCGAAAAAATGAATGGCTAGCATTCGTTTGCTACAAAAACTTTCCAAGATACCGGATACCGTCATCAATCCCTCACGTCCCTCTTAGTAATCAAACCCCAAAGAGCTCGTCGCACGTGATTGATCCTTCATTCGCTTCCGTCCTGCAGCTCCAATAGCCAAGAAATCACTCGCATATCTCATTTCAATGGCTTCATCCAACGACCTCACGCACTCAATCGTTGGTCTTGGCAACCCATTGCTCGACATTTTGGTCGATGTGACGCCGGACTTCTTGAAGAAATACAACCTCCAGCTGGACAATGCCATCCTCGCAGACGAGAGCCATGCGCCCATGTTCGAAGAGCTCCAGACACTCGATCCGGTGTTTGTAGCAGGTGGCGCCACGCAAAACAGCATTCGCATTGCTCAATGGATGCTCAACAAGTACAACGAGAATGCCACGTCTTTCTTTGGAAGTGTCGGGAAAGACAAGCACGGAGCCAAGCTGCAAGCATGTGCCGAGGCAGATGGCGTGCACGTCTCGTACCTTGAGCATACAGGCATCAAGACTGGCACATGTGCTGTGTGTGTCGCAGACTCGGAGCGCTCGCTTGTAGCTGACCTGTCAGCTGCCAACCACTATCATCATGACCATTTGGCCAAGGCAGAGAGCCAGGAGATCATTGCCAAGGGCCGGTTGTTCTACACGGCGGGTTTCCACCTGACTGTGTCCCCACCGTCCGTGATGACGCTTGCTGAGCACGCGAAGGCCAATAATAAGGTCCTGCTCATGAACTTGTCGGCCCCTTTCATCATTGAGTTTTTCAAAGAGCCTTTGATGGCTGCGCTCTCGTTTGCTGACTTTGTCTTTGGCAATGAGAGCGAAGCCAAGACACTTGGCAAGGTGCAGGGATGGGGCGACGACATTCCGACGATCGCTCTCAAGACTGCTCAGCTGGAAAAAGCCAGTGGATCGCGCTGTCGGACCGTCATTTTCACCCAAGGGGCCGACGCGACGATTGTCGTGCACCAGGGCAAAGTGCACACGTTTGAGGTGCCAAAAATCGCTGCGTCGTCGATCGTTGACACGAACGGCGCTGGTGATGCTTTTGTTGGTGGCTTCCTCTCTCGCTTGGCTCTGGATCAACCACTTGAGAAGTGCGTGCATGCTGGTCACTGGGCTGCTCAAGTCGTGCTGACTCGCTCGGGCTGCACGTTTCCGGAGAATTGCGACTACCAAGAGTAAGCAGATATTCCATTGTCTGCTGCGAAAAGGTCGCTCGCTTGCTGTTTCCAGCTCCTTGAAGATGCTATTGCAGGTGCTACTAGACAAGTTGAACGTTCCGCTGTTCACTGCGCTTTTGTGGAAGTGCAGATGATCGTTTGTAGGCAAAAGTGCGGCACTTACAGCAGAGCACGACACTTTCCCTCAAAGCGACGAACTATCATCACAAATAGACGACGGCATCGGCACTATGCAAGGCTTCAAGCTGGTTTGACTCGATGTTGATGAGAGGTGCTAATCTTGTCCATCTTGGTTGTAAAAGGTCGGATACTTGATGCTCACTCAACTCACTGGTTTTATAGTACTGTACCTACTTACATGATCCCAAAGCGACATTGGCTATACAGTACACGTGCAAGTACAAAAAGATATCTGTCAACTAAGGTATTGACTCGAGAAAGTATCATTTCATAAGAATTGCAAAATGGTCGAAGTTGTATTTCAGACTTGCAGGTAGGTAGGTACCTGATGACACGCACCTCTGCCATTGTCAGGAGTATCGTGAGGTTCATTCTGCCCGACATTCTACTACACCTGCAACTATCCTAGAAGTTAACCATAAGCGACTGGGATGCACGTTGGATACGTGTACCGAGAGGCGTTATGCTTTGTGAGGATGTGTACAGACAGGTCACGCTGACAAATTCAAGACTGAGTTCGTTCTATAACAGCTCTTCAAAATCTACATCGCAATCAATCTACTGCTGCGACTTCGTCTGCTTTCTCTGCTTTTTCTTTTTGCTATTGCGTTTCGGCGTACTTGCAGCCTTCGTACGCTTTTTTGAAGCACTAGCTTCTTCACCGATCTCAACGACGACGTGAGGGACACCAGCAGCTGGGGCCGGGGGCTTCTTGTCCAAAGCATTCTTCGTCCTCTTGACCCTTTTACTCGTCGTGAAAGCAGCTTCATGCTCTGCTTCTTGATCGCCGGACTTCTCGCTCGCAACAACAGCAGAAAGACATGTCACACGAGGCTTCGTGAGGAGGGTCGTCGAAGCCAGCGGCTCCACTGACTTGTTCGATTCTTCTGGCGACGACTCATCTAATGCAAACGAAGCGAAATTCCAAATCTGCAACGTCCCTTCAGACGTGGCTAGCACGACCCATGGCAGCTTGTCCTCGCCGTGTGGATATACCACTTGAAGACATCGAATGCGGGCGTCAATATCCTTGTGTGTTACCTTTCCAACAAGTCTGCACAAGAGCACAGTAAATTTAGTCAGGGCGTGCAAAAGCGTGCATCGATCAAATCTGTAGTTCCAATTCAGAGCAATCATGACAATTCACGTACGCCCCATTCGTCTTCCAGATATAAATATGTCTGTCATCGCCTCCGCAGACGACGTATTGATCCATCGCAAAAACAGCGCAGCGAATCTTCTTGGTGTGTTCCAGCGTGCCCACCAGCTAACCATCAGCAAAGAAAATCCTGTTACTCGACCACTCACATAAACATCTTCACTCGTATCCTCACCTCTGCATTCATATTAAAGACGGACAAATGCGTGCCAAATCCAAGCGCATAGTGCGTGCCTTTCTTCGAGATCATGACGAGCTCCGCCTCTTTCTCCAGTCGTCGAATAAACGCGATCCGGCCCTTCACAAGGTTCCACATGCGCAGCGTGCGATCACGTGCCACTGAAAAGCACAGTTTCCCACTCGGATGCACTGCAAGTGCATTAATCTCACCCCTACAGCACACAATAAGAAAAAAACACATGGGAAAAACACAAATCTCTCTCTGCTTATTTTCTGTCTCTGCACTTCTCTCCCAATCATCACCAAAGACGTACTTATGACCCCCAAGAATGTGCACACAGTTCCAGTCTGACGTCCGCCAGATACAGATCGAGTGATCTGCACTGCCACTAAGTACGTGGCTCTGGCCAAAGAACTCGAGACTCGTAATGGCGCCGTGCTGCTCCATCAAACTCCCCACCTCCACGCGCTTGTCCACATTGTAGATCCTAGATATACACAAACAATACATAAATAATAACAGCACCACTCTTAGTTAAGAAGAGCTCTACCATTGTCTTAAGACAGCACATCCGTTAAGTACGCACTTGATCATCTCGTCGCTGCCACCCGAGACAAGCGTCTTGCCCTGTTTCGCGCTCATTAACGCTACGCTCTTGATGCATTCCACGTGCGCTGCATAGCCGAACGTGAGCTTCATCTCGGCGCACGCGCCATTGGCCACGACGGGGCACTGCCAGCCGTAGAGCAAGCCTTCGTATGTTCCAGCGACGATGCGAATCATTTGGTCTGAAGAGCTCATTTGAGAGACTGATGGTGGCGAGTGACCGGACACAGCCGCTAAGTACGAAGGTCGGAGATGAAGCCATGTGGTCAAAAAGGTGCTTTTTTAGGGTGATGGGTGATATGTGGGTTAAAGTCGCTCCAGCCGGGAAAGACCCACATCATCTGTTTTCGAAGCGTAAGAATCGCTCGATTGGTGTAGCTCCTAGCAGTCGTGTAATAGGTACAACATATTACATACGAAAGCGTATGGTGCGACACTGGCTGTGGTGAGATAAGGAATGTGGGTGTTTTATACGGGCTGCACCGTCATTGATTTAGAACGGATGTACTCGAAGCAAGTGTGACCATGGAAAAGCTACATCATTTTCAAAAGGTCATGCAAGTCAAAAATAACTGATTATATGTATTGGTTGATGTCGACATATGTGTATGATAGACTTAATGCCAATGACGGAAGGTTGGCAGGTAAGAATGAGCGACCTGCACTACTTTACTCAGACCACCTGGGACGGGACAAATCTTGTACTTGCGCCATGCTCTAACGAGCCTTTGACAATGCTCTCAAACAATCAGGATAGCCCATTGTATCAAGCGTGTTGCCTCGAATAAGCTGGCGGATCCTTTGACCTAGAGGTGAGAAGCTCTTTGGACGCAGTGGATGTGAATACGTTGAACCTGTAGAATTGACAGCTGTAGATGAGGATGCCAAAAGTTGAGCAAGCTGGTGTGAGTGTTGCAGCTTTCATAGGCGTGCTCTCTTCTGACAGCTGTGCATACGAGTCGCAAGATGCAAAGATACACTTAGGTGAAGGTGGCCTCGGATATAAGCACCGCACTACGCATGATATAAATGCTTGCCGAAGAGGGGTGGGGCGAAATGCCTACGAAAAAAGTTGTCGGCGAAGTGCGACGAAGAGATGATGAAAAGCACTTACGACATGTTTTTTTGCAAAAATAGCTGGTAAGATTACAGAGGCCGTGACAATGAAGCTCGCGAAGTATAACGCCCATACGGATGGAAACGGGTTCGTGGCATTCAAAGGTGAAATGCTACTGCTATCAACTAGCAAGCTTGTGACCGCACGGCGGTACCGACTTAAGGGTATTCCTAGAAACGATAATGTTTGCTAAGCTCACGGAATCTGCGGGTCTGCGTTTTAGATCAATGTGACTGGATTTGATGTGAAACCTGAGCGAAAAACGCAAACAGTGTGTACAATCGACGCGTTTCGAAACATCCTTCGTAAATAGAAATCGCAATGAACATTACTGCTGGACAAAACGTACAGTGGATAGGCCCGTCAAGAATGCCATTTTGCGTAGTCATGATGCACCCACCACCAGCTAATCAAGCTCAGATGCTTCCGACTAGCTTTCTGTACTCATTCTTATACGGATCTCGCTGCCTTCCGTAACTAATTCGCGATGCTTGTCGCGCCACAAAGCTACTAGCTCGGATGACATCATTTACAGAACCACAAAGTCATCTCTGCTCCTGTAATACGAGTGCTGTTCTGCTTGACTCCTACTACTCCGTCCTCGAGCTCTTTGTTATTCACATGAGCTCCGATGGACAAGGACTGAACCGTCAACAGCACAACATGACTGTGCAGCAACATCCTCCTCCTACTAAAATACAGAACACGCAGGGATTACGTCCTCTTGCACCCTCTTCTTGCAAATCCGTCCATTGTTGCACGATACAAAACGCGTCCGTATGTAGATGATGACGCTAGTCGCTACTTTGATCTTGTGGACCCGACACCACGCAATCAACATTCCTCTAAGAGTGCAATTGGATGGCACAGAATAGTTCACGGCAAAAGTCGAACGCGATGCATCTTCACACCGTCTCACAAACGACGTATCTGTGAGGTTGATATACTGCGGGAAGATGTCCATATTAATAGCCATCTTCTTGTAAAAGTCATAATTGATCATTGATCTCCGATAAAAGCGAGCTCAATAAGCTCAGACGAGATTTTCGATTAGCGCCACATGGTACTGACAACATCTGTAGTAATCGAACTCGCCCCGCCGGGTCAGTCAAGATATTTTTCCTCCCAGTACCTTAATCATTTCATCCAGTTAAGCTAAAACGAGTCACCAGCGACTTCACGCTTAGGGGGACAATACCGATCGATTCTGTTGGTTATTCTCGAGCTCAGGTGTTTTGTTCACCCACGTCATTGCTGAAGCCGCATGTGTATCGTCTAATTGTCCGAAACTGGTCGCTTCGGATCACTTCGGGCCGTTACTACAACCGAACAATCACGGTCCAAAATCTCCTTTTTCACGTGTAAGAAATCAAGTATTCGAGGCACGAGCACGACACACGCGTGTCTGGATGTGACTGGATAGTTGCTACGAGTGGGAGGGCACTTTCCGCCTCTCTTTCGCGCAGCTGTCCTTTGTCGAAGCAGAGCCTACAAGAGACAAGACCGATAGTTACTGAACTACTACTACTTCAACCTACAGTCTAAATCGCAGCCCAATTGACCAGAGACAGCAGCAATCCGAGCAGCTGCTCTTTGCAGAGTGATGGTCTCGCTTCTTGCCCTATTCCACGTGCTCGTCGACCTGTCAAAGATCATACCGTGTCGCACATTCGTTGTTCGAGTCGGTGGGCCTCTCCATTTTGATATATATATATAAACACTAATACGCGACACATCGTAACTCTTGTCAGACAGCGCGTTTGCCCGACGACACTTGACGACTCGAGACGCTCCTCGCTCTCTCCTTGGAAGACGCCTGGCCGTACTACAGATACTGCTACAGCTGAATATGCGCAAGAACGGGTGGCAGCTTCCGTTCCACGTGCTCCAGATCGCGACGTGGGTGGTCTTCCCGGGCATCATCGCGCTCTTCTTCATCTTTTATACGCCCATTTTGGACAAGACCGTGGCGATTATCTTAAGTGTTGTATACACCAGTGCCTGTGGTTTCGCGGTCGTTGCTGTGGCCTTGTGCACGGGCACAGATCCGTCGGATGACTGCATTCTGAGACCTTCGGTAGGATCAGCCGTTTTTTATTTATGCTTATTTTATAAAAACGTTTTTTTCGTTGAAAAGACGTTATTTACGTTTTTTACAACGGAAGGTTATAGGTTATTGACGAGAACTGTGCTTTTTCTTCTCTCTAGACGGCCGCTGATGCGGGAGACGGTGATTCAGAAGACCGAGTGTACTGCCACGTCTGCATGCAATACGTGTACGTAGCTGCTTCCCTCTCTATTCTTCTCCTCCTTCTTGATCTTTTGATTGATGAATGGGTACGAGATGATCGTTATCTAATGAGGACTATTTGGTTTTTACTTGTTGCTGCTATAGAAATGACCAAAGTCGACACTGTCGGCTATGTGACAAGTGTGTAGACGTGTTTGATCACCATTGCAAGTGGCTCAACAATTGCGTGGGCAAGAAGAATTACCGCTACTTTCTGGGCTCTGTCTTTGGCGCCTCGGTGTTCCTAGGAGTACAGATCGTTATAGGCATTTATATTGCCGTCGATATGTACACGAACGCGACGGTGATGCAGCAACATTTAGCTACGAGCTACGGGTGTGTGATTGGAAAGGACAGTGTGACGAGGTTATGCATAGATGGACACTACCACATCTCGCTCCAGACGTTACGGATCATCCATATCTCGCTTCTGGTCTTTTTGAGTCCGTGGTTGCTCATGATTGGGCAACTTGCAATCTTCCACTGCCACCTGTGTACGTACTAGGCGTTATTGTTCCTGAGCGTCGACCTAAGCTGACTTATGCTGTTTTGTTTTTATGTACGTGGATGGTGCAGGCTTGGAGAATATCACGACTTATGACTACATTGTCCGTCAACGGAAGCGGAATAATGCCCAAGAGCGGCAAAACACCGTACGTATTCATTCTGGTGACCGTGATAATTTGTCAAGACAAAGAGAGGCTATCGCACACAAAGTTTATGACGAAATGAGGTATGCGGCCATTTCGTACACATATGCTAAATCTCTGCTTGTATTGTTTGCTTTGTATTGGCACTTGTGCATTTTTCTGCAGGTCCGTGTTTTATGGTGGCAGAGATGCTGCGGTAGGAAACCCATCGCGGAGTCCGCGCCAAGCAATCCGAAATCTAGCATGAATCCGACCAGTGACTCACGTGTGTCGGACGAAAGTGTGCGCAGCGAGGCCGAAGAACTGGCAGCCATCGAAGCAGAAGTGGACGACAGTTTGGACGTGCTCAGCAACCGAAGCGGTGAGATTCGTGAACGCGACAGTAGCCGTTTGGGAAGCAGCTTGCACAGTAAAGACAGCAGTGGTCCAAGGCGTGGATTTGGTCACCACGTCAATTTGGCACAGCAACGAGGTTGTCTGTCCAACGTCAGTGCAAGAAGTGACGTGTACACCCCGCGATCCGAAAGTGGCGATACAAGTTACTTGGCAGCGCCATACTCTCCCGGAATGATTGGATCCCTACGCTCTGATGCAAGTAGCTTATACTTTGCTGCTCCAAGCGATGAGATCGATTTGCGAAGCGCTAGCGACATGAGTAGCGAGCGTGTTCCAGCTGACAAGATATCGAGTGACTCGTCCGTCGTGATGTTCGGTCGGTTACCCGTTCGGTCACCTTCAGGGAACCGCATCGTGTAAGTGTATCTACTGCAGACATGACAGGTCAGACGGTGTTGTTGTAGTTTGGTGTAGAAAGAATGTGAAGGGAAAGAGACGGTACAGTAGCTAGTGCGCGTACTGATATAGTCGTGAGCACTTTGGACAAAGACGATACGTATTTATGCACATGCGAGCGAGCTCGCCCCGTCTATGTCCATGTCCACCCCGGACCAGTGGCAGGCAAAAAGTGACGTACGATGCGGTGATTTAGAAAGGCTCAGACTGTTGTCTATTATAGCTACTTATCACTAATAAGATGTCTGGTTGTGTGGTAACCATCTCGTGTCATCTACCATGACACAGTCTTACTACTCCTAGCTTTCTCATTCTGCTGGCTCAAGACGTCGGGCGCCACGGCGGGGCACTCTACCGGATGGCGGGGCTGCTCTCGCGCTCGGAGCAATTTGATTCAGGGGACAGAGGACGCTTGACTAGGAGTCCTGTTACCACTGCGGTAGTCCCAGCGAGCCATCTTGACGTAATCCCTGGTCATCACCTCGTAGTCGACTTCTTGCTCTTCAGGTCGGCTCGGGCTCACAACGTGCTCAAATGTGCCCAGACGCACCACTGGACAAAGAGTATCTGGCTCGGTGCTACTGTACATAATAACCAGTACTGGATCTCAACGGGGATCGTCACGGTCGTGAGGGAGTTCTCTTCGTGAAACCGAGCTCATGCTCAGCGAACGTGTCGGCGAATTGTAGGCAGACCGCGAAGAGCAGGAACTTCTTCGTTTTGCAGGGTGATTCGATCCATCGTCGACGTGCCCTGCACTAGGATATCCAGCGGACCGCTTCTCTCCCTCTCGAGCCGCCCGCTGCGCTGCCTCCCGTAGCGCACGCAGCGAGCAGAAACCCTCCCCCCCTTTTACCTTGGCTCCACTATGGGGGACTTCCCATTCAAGGCAAGTGGGCCAGTTTCCTGGCTCCCCGGAGGGTCTCGTCTCTGTCCGTTGTTGCAGCTGGTTTGCCGATTGGGAAGTGACGATGCGGTGAATTTTACCACTTGCGGATGAAACTATCGTGCAGAATGAACGGAAAAACAAGACCATTCTGCAGAATAGACTGAAAACGACCTATCGTTTAGAATTAAGAGAAAAACAACAAACCTATCGTGTGACATTAGCGGATATGATAAGGTTTACACAACCCATCGACTGAAAAACCAGCTGTTTCCTTACTCGATCTTTGGAAAGGAAACTCAGGCCTCACGCACAGCTGCGACCTTGAAGCTCTTGGCGTTCTCGTCTGCGCCAATGTCCACGTGCAGCACGTCCACAATGCCCCCAACGCTGGGCGTATACAGGGTCTTGCCTAGCACGTGACGATCAGTCGAGTGCTCAACTTCCAGCGAGTAGAGCCCGGCCACGGCCGTCCAGCCGCCCATATCGTACTCGCGCTCGTCGAGTTTCGCTTCTGCTCCGGGCGCGAGCTCGCGCGTCTCGTGGATCTTGGCTTTGCCGTCGGCTTCAAACTCGTCCGAGCCAAAGGTGGCAGTCACTTTGACATGGTGCGACGTCGAGTTCTTCAGCGCAACCGACTTGACGTAATGCGGAACTGGCGCCATATTGTCCCTTCTTTGCTCGAACCGCGTCTTCAACGTCCGCCAGACTGGGGACGAATCGAAAAGTGAGACAAATTCAACCTGGACGGTGGTTTCGATGGTGTGGCGTACATCAAATTGACAAACACTCGTTGTTCGAACTTACTTTGCTTCTTCTCGCGCTGCATAAACTGTACACCAACACCACACAATTACACACAGGTGCACAAACGACTCGCGCACGAAGAACCGGCTAGACCACAGTAGTGAGACGACGATTCTCGACGCTTCCAAGGGCGCTAGCAACCTGTAAATTGCTCGATCTAGGCAAGCTGTGAGATCTCTATAGACTGCTGAATTTGTGGCGTCTCGTCTGCGTTGGTTTCGTTGTAATACTCGTGTAAAGACTCAGTACTCTTATGGCCCGGAGCAAAGAGCAGTGGAATGCGCAACAGCAGGCGTTGCATACTCAGAACAAGTCAAAAAGTGCTTTTTATCGAGACGACGTCAAACAAAGTGGATTAACCCCGTCTGGCTCGAGGGCTTTGGGACCGTTCGGGAGCTCAAAGCTTTTCCACATGGACCGATTCAATTCTGGTGCCCCATCTCCTGCGTCCCCTGCTACTGCTGTTGCCAATCTGAGGGCTTTTAAATTTGGTCATACTCCAAAACTGGAACATTTGAACGACTGCCAGTCAAATCAAGTGATTGACTTGACAATGGACGACGAAGATAGTGAAAAAGACGAGACTATGGAACAACCAATTGATAGTGGACGAGTGGCTCCAGCTGCAGACGCCGCACCTGCTCATGCACTTAGTCCACAGGCATCGGACAGTACTAACAACGAGACTGCAGTAGTGAAAATGAAGTTGAAGCATCACGGAGAAATGACGTCGGAGACAAAGATGCCGATGACAGAAGATATTGAGTCGGACGTGGACGAAGAGTGGCCGCTTGTGCCAGCAGCTTCGGTTTCGTCGATGACATCGAAGGAGTCGCTGTCGATAGATCATCAAGCTGCTTATAGTCGGACGGAGGAGGATGTGGGGGCAACGTTGGACGCTATTTGCAAGACAGTTTCATTGTTTCAAGGGGAATCAGGTGAAGGTGATTCGGAACAGAATGATCGGGCTAGCACGAGTTGGCAACACAAGTCCACACTACACTTGTGTGACGACAAAAGGAGTAGCACGACAGACACGGACGTGGGCGAAGGTTTTTCACACCACGCGCTTGAAGAGAACGAGGATGCTGCACGCGTAGTCACCACGTCAGATCCAATTGATGTATCTGAAAACTTGGAAGATGGAGAGATTTTTGAAGAAGGAGGTCCTCCCGTGTCAGTGTTGCCCATAAAAATAATGGAACCTACACTATCTGTGCATGTCAGCACGGCCTCGGTGGACGCAATGGGAATTAATTCGCATCCACGGCATAAGAAGCAAAAGAAACGGGGCAAAAAGAAGGCAAAGCGGAAGCTGGAGACAATGCAAACACTGCACGCCTCGCCAGGTGAAACCAGTTCTGTTTTTAAGCGGACGATACGCCAGCGACCGTACGTTAGTGCCTCACCATCCGACCAACACAGGCATGGAACTGTAAGGAACGGCACAAGAGGCGAGGCGATGGACGTACGTCCTGTGTTCCAAGATCCACCCCCATCTTTTTTTCATCCTAGTGGCCCTCATGCTGGCGGCCCTCGTGCTGGCATTCTACATCCGTCGACAGGACCCCCGCAACAGCACCGATTGGCTCCTCCACCTGTACTGCAGTACGGAGACAGTCAGATTTTGCGCGTAAATCGTCAAGGCAGTGTGAAGATGCTTGAAGGTGAAGCTGGACCGCCTGTTTGCGCGACTTTCTCGGAGCCGCTGATGCAAGTTGGGGCTGCGTTGCCCCTCCCTCGGACGTATTTGGAGCCGCCGATGCAAGTCGGGGCTCCGTTGTCTCTTCACCCGACGTTTTCAGATCGGCCTATCCAAGGTGGGGCTGGGATGTCTCTTCCTCGAATGTTTTCGGAGCCACCGATGCAAGGTGGGTTTCGATATCGGTCGATGCCGGCATCTTCACCTCTACCCGTGTCAAATGGACAAGGCTTTTCGTTGAAGCACTTTCAGAGTACTTCATCCCGGCCCCCACCGATTTCCGCCCCATGTCATAATATCGCTGTTAGTAGGAAGCGTGATGAGTCAGACGATTTCAATTTGGACAGTCTCCGAGTGGCTGCGCTTCGAAGCAAGACGAAGCATGTAGTCAAGACAACGGAATCGACAGACCAAAAAGTGACTGGCGCACAGTCTTCTCCGCCACCGTTGCGATCGCCTCCTATCCTGGCCGAGAATGGAAGAGGACGAGAAAACCAGGAAAGTCCTGAGATTGATGAACTACGTCTCGAGATATTACAGTCGATGAAAAGAAAGCGGCATCGCACTGTGAACGATGCAAAGCCAAAGAAGGTTTCGCCAGTAAGTGAACCGGTCGCAATGGAAACTTCCGATGAGAATGGGTTGAGTGAAGTAGCCAAAATCAATCCTTTAGCGTCTTGCATGGATCAAGGTACGACGAAAAGGTTGTCAGAACCGAAGGTACCGGACGTAACTGCCGATACGGATCACATCGAGGCCGAATGCCCTACAAGCGAGATGAACAAACCGGCGGTGAGGGATGAGCAAAAGCAGGTGGATGACAGCACGGCCTTCTGTGTTACTGCTTCTTTGGAGCCAGCACAACTTGCAGGACTTACAGTATCGCCTCCAGAGTTCCGTCCTTTGACAGCAAGTTCTCAGTCTCTTGTGATTCGACTTAGCCCGGACGACTTTTCGCCGCAGACTCGAGGAGGTGACGCATATACCAAAGCTTCGGCTTCCAGCAGTTTGCAGAACGCGATCCAAGAAATGAGGCGAAAGATCGCCGAACGCGAGAAAGAGAAGACGAATCGTCTGTCGTTGAGCGCTGCCACTCGGTTATCGCAGCAATCCTTCGATACCTTGTCAAGTTTAGCGTTGTCGTCAACGTCGTTGCTTCCGTTATCACAAGACAAGCAGGTGCTTGCTGAATTTGCGCAGTTAGCAGATGCCACG
The DNA here is from genome assembly GCA_000173235.2 of Hyaloperonospora arabidopsidis Emoy2. NCBI lineage: Eukaryota > Oomycota > Peronosporomycetes > Peronosporales > Peronosporaceae > Hyaloperonospora > Hyaloperonospora arabidopsidis. Next base: position 370,977 of record JH598169.1, read on the forward strand.
ACACTGTCTACAGATGTAAGTGCGTCTGCTGATAGCACTGAGGTTTTGCCTGCTGAAGTAATCGTGGATGGACTCGAGAACAAGCTCAGTGGTCAGACTGAAGCGAGTGTAATGAAGGAGACGGTATTGTCACCACCTGAGGCTAGTTTTTCAGCGGAGACGATGGAACTGACAGCAGGTCAAGACTCACAGCTGGAACCAGCGTTGGCGCCAGAAGCACTGAGTGATACTTTAGGGGTCAGTATTATCGTACGCACGTTTTCGCCTCCTGTGTTCCAGCGCAAATTGCTTGCACGCAATGGCGTGTGAAATGGAGATCGGCGACCGGTGTTGCGTCAGAAGCCGTCGATCATCATCCAGACGGCGTAGTGTCGATTGCGCTGTGTCTTGTCTTCAGCACTAATTGTCTTGTGTCTCTCTCTTGGCTTTGTTATTATTGCAATAGGGTGTTGCGACGTTGACGATTGCGGATGACGTGGAACGGAGGATAACATGCAGTTCTATCGCTACTGACAAGTCTGTGCCCCACAGTACAACAGTTACTGACAGTGAGCTCGATTTCGACGCTGTCCGAGCGGAGTACGAGCAATGTGTGAATGAGTACAAGGATGCTGAAATGCACATTGCCCGATTGTCACACGAAATGGCTCAGCTCGAAAAGCGGCTGCCTCAATTTCGATCGACAGTGGAAGAAGGGTCAGGAAGGTGAAACGCTGTCGCAATGTGACTTTTCAGGTAAACTGAATTGTGGTATCGCTGAACTTTTCTGAGCATCGGCAGCAACTAACTCGATTGTTATGCCTGGTAGATATGAGATTCTTGTTTTTACACATAGTGAAGACGAGAACGAAAGAAGGTTATGGCGGACGAATAATGCGGATGATGCCTTACTGTTACGTTGCAAAACGGAGACGTCGTCAATATCGAGTGGTATTGCCCAGTCGTCCGGACACTCAGTTGCACGATCGGATCACTGCTCAAGCTGATGAGTCTGAATGTACAAATGAACGCAAGCCGAACAACTGGGTAACTTGTATGTATGTGTATTTATCCCAGCAATTACTTTGGTTCATTGTCGGAGTGGCTGTCTCATGTTTTGGTTTCTAGAGGTGTGGTAGATTCAAGACAGGCATTGAGGCATCGACTAGCACGATGACACGAAGCAAGGCGACGTGGTTGTCACATGACGCCGGTGCTGACTGCGTCGCTCCAGCGTTGCATTGATGTATCAGTTTTGACAAGAAGTAGGTGATGCTGTAAACCGGTCGCTAGATAAGTGACCTGCAACACGCGAAGCATTAAGTACCTGTGTTTATTGTGATACAGAGGCAGTATGCTGAAGCAGAAAGCATTTGCAGTTGCGTGTTACTAGACAAGAGAACGAATCAACAAAGGAGAGTTTCAACAACTTTGCTGCACGGTTTCAGATGATGATGGAAGTAGATCAGCAGCATTGAGACGATCTGTGCAGCAGCTGATGCAGCCATAAAGATAGAACTTACCCGACGTGTGGATCATCGATCTGCATTGACTCCACATTCTTGCGTGATTCAAGTGTCGCTAAAGTTTTGCGTATCGCGCTGTTGTCAATCTCCATCAGCCCTTGTTTTATCAGAAGTCATGGGCTTATCATCTGATCACCCTTAACATCGTCAACTTTTGATGGCAATTGCCAGCTCTACCAGGATCAATAATAGTGCCAAGCCACTCTGGAGCTAATTGCATCTGTGCAAAGTTGGCAGACATCAGTTTGATTTCGCCGTCTACGTGTCGGTTGCTCGACATGTGGCAGAACTTTCGGCAGACGAAGTTTTTTCAGCGTAAGGCATCTGAAAGACTCGAGAAAGCACTTCAACGCTGTATCTCGACGACGTGTTACCTGACAAAACGAAGACAGTGTTTCTCCTTCCAGGAATAAACATCGTCTGTGAGGGATACATTGCCCATTTCAACGCAGTGGGGACCTGCAACGATACACTGCATCATCTTCAGAAAAAACACACGATCAAAAACGAGGGATATACACAACGTCCAAGTGTTGGTCACTTAGTGCATTACCACCAGCGCCATCATCTCACCGTCAGCTGCATTATTTCCAGCCTAAAATTGACAAAGCGAATCCCGCTAGGAGCATCGTAACCCACGCCTGGACCTTCGACGTCGTAGTACACTCCATTCGGAGGCCCAGCAATATAGAGGCACACAATCCCTCTAGATCAGCAATGGACTGCTTATGACTGAAAAGCCTGTCGCCACACCACCCTCGTCAGTGCCCGAGAGCTTTGTACGCAACAAATGTCCGGCGTGCTTATTCACAATCTCCTTTCCTTCACCATCGAACAGACTTGTGATAAACATACCGAGCTCGCTGATGGTGGGGCCACTCGATGTCGCACTGTTACGAACGAGGATGGCAGGGTTCTCGTTGGGAAAAATACGCTCCATTAGAATATAGGACTCCAGTTCGGCCGGACTCATGCTTTGGATCGCTGAAGCCACCTCATCGCCATACAAGTTGTTGCCTCCGCCCTCGCGCTGAGGCTTTAGCACGTACGCATGCGGGTTCGCAATTGCCATTTTCTTGACTTCTTCGACGGTTGGCGAGTTTATCTCGAGTCCATAGAGACCCGCAAAGGACGATTCCAGTTGCGTGGCTTCCTCCTCAGACATAAATCGACGAAGGATCACTGGGTCGGCAAGTACTTGCTGCACCTTCTTCGTGCCAGCTAAGTGGTAAGCAATCGATGGGCACTTGATAGCGAACGATCGTTCGATGATGGTACGACCGGCCCACTCTTGCTCCGTGGGGTAGTCATTCGGCGTATACGCGGAGCGATAATACGCGACAGCCACCTCACGCCCATCGAGATTAAGTGTTCGTTTGCCATCGCGCTCAACCAGTTTACCGTGGGCATCCACCTCGGCCAACGTCCGGCGCAGCACCTGGATGCCGTGATGTTCCCACAACTTGTACTCTAGCCAGCGTTGGTCAATGGCGTTCGTCTCATTAGGTTGTACGACAAACATGACGACCGCGCTAGTATGACCAACGGCAACGTAACGATATCCACAAGACGTTAGCAAACAGTAAACACACACAGCAGCTGGAACACGCATAAACACATCCATCAATAGAACCACAATAAAAGCAAAAAAAACGCACTGTTTGACTCCGTACTGCTCGTACGCCGCCGCAAGCGCATTTGGGATCTCCGTGATCGCATCATTTTGCGGCAAGGCCGTCCGGTACTCAGCTGTTGCAATACCATAATGCTTTTCAAGCGCCACCATCTCAGCTCCAAACCGATTCAGCAAGAACCTGAGAGCACCAGCATCGGCAAATTGTAGAAAAAATGCACAAAACAACCAAAAATAGAAAACAAAAAAAGTAAAAAAATAGTTACAAACAGTAAAAACACAATAACAACGCAGACGAGCATAACAACAATATGTTCTAGCATAAGGTTGTGCCAATATGTACCGGTGCATGTCCGACACGAGGGAGCTGATGCATCCAAAGGATGACGCGATCGTGTTGAGCTCGACCTGCAACAGGTGCTGCTGCTGCTGCGTCACTTGATCTTGTTCTTGTTTGTAATGCAGCATATAGTCCGAGCGATGGATGCCCAAGTACGTCAGTTGCTGGACGCCTTCGAGCTGCACCATCTTGGAGAGCTCCAGCAGTCGCAAAGTAAAGGCGTCTTCCGTTCCCACGTTCTGGACGCAGTTATGAAGCCACGCGACGTCACGACTCACGCGGTCCACGAGACGTCCATAAATAGGTGACAACTGGATCCCCCGCTCAAAGTGCTGCCGTGGAAACTAAACAGCAGCAAGTGAATTGGTGAATATTAAGTGATTCTCGCGATGTGCACCATTTATTTATGAAATGTGCAGTTTTAATTTGGTTTATTTCTAAAAGCTCCTAACGGAACCAACACTCAGTGCACTATCTATTTTGGAATATACACTTTGGTTTATTTCAAGTGGTACCACGTACCGGTACGGGCAAGAGACACAGGGGTATGTGGACAAATGCAGACGGGGCGTCGTCCAGGGTTGAAGGATCGCGTGGCCGACGCACGAGCAGTCCATGGGCCGCTGCATACGCAATTGCGTGCTCCTTTACGAAAGCGAGCTGCTGATTGGTCAAGTCAAGGACAGCGCCGCTCTCGTCCGCGAGTGTCGTCGCGACTTCGGCTGCTGCTACTAAGAGATCTGCCATGTAGACGGGTATTTTGACGAGTGAGGTGACTTGACGTTCCGTGATTGGTTGAAATTAGTTGAGCGTTAAGCAGGAGGCGGGACAAATATATATGTGTTGTTGCAGTACTGTGTGAGTATGATTGTCTACAGGAGATAAGATTCTGGAGGCGTATTGTCGATTTGGGGCGGCGATGATGATCGCTCGATGTATTAGTGGCGAATTAAAAAAATAAAAGTCATTTTAGTATGCGCGTTGTAAAAGTGCTTTGTTTGGTTATTGTCGTTTGCGGAGACGAAGTATCACTTGCAGGCCGTACATTATTAGAGTCCCATGTGCTAGCTCAAAGTAGTTTACTTGAAACCGCATGGTCCTGCAGTAAATTAAAATACGATCGGCTTGTTATGGTGGAGAATTTATTCGACCAAAGTCTACGATATACAGTAGTTACATATGCGAAGTTTCTATCAGGTGGATTCTATCGGTGCAATAATTATTAGCGATGAGAGAGTGACCGGAGCCACGAGCGGTCAGTCAGAATATTGCAATATCGTATACGTCGTTCATGACAGCTGTCGGTTCCTTCTTCATGAGAGATATTATGTGGAACCAGGTAACAAGGACACAGCAGCGACAGAGATCGAGCACGAATTAACCAACAAGGCCAAGTTGTACAACATCCATTGAACAGATTTGTGCCGCAGTACACGATCAAGTCGATGTACAATCAGCTCTCTTCACACGACGTCTCCTGGCTTTGTCCACGCAACGACATCCAGTCGTCACTTCTCCTCAAAGTCCTCCTACCGCTCTCGCCATCTACTTGTTCTTGCGCTTGGCCGCCTTCTTACTAGCCTTCTTGCTGACTTTCTCAGGTTCTTCACCAAGCGCCGTCATGATGGTGTCTGTGTACGAATTCACGGCTTTGCTCATGTCGTTCGGGTCTGTCCACGGCCGACGCAGCTCCCCCCACGCTTTGTGTCCACGCAGCGTGACTTTCGCAACCGGCGACTGCAACAGATTCCAAGGCTGTGTGAGCGCTTGAATCACGAGCGGCGGGAAGAAGCCCCACTTCCAATGGATCAGCACGGTCATGACCGTACCTAGCACGTACTAGAGCAACAACACACAACCAAACAGCCTCAGTCAAAGTACATCCATACACCCTCTCTCCTCTTCCAAGAAGCAGCAACAGCTCAGCTGCTACTGTAGCTACTGACGTACACGCTGCAAGTTCTTCCTGACCATCCGTTGGTCATGCTCCGCCACCGAAATCTTCTCGACTTTCTCGCCTTTCTGACCAAACCCCACGTCCTCCTTCACAGCCACCACACCAGGCTCCGTGTTCCTCGCCGCCTTCATGTACATATACAGCAGTATACTATAGCAACTGAGCTGCGAGAGGCCATACAGAGCCCGCACCAAGCCTGTATGGACTACACAGACCGCCACCGCAGCACCAATTTGCACAATATCGTTACAAAACCAGCACGAGCAGCAGCACAAGACACAGAAGCAGTTGAATCCACTTACCGGTATTCTCAAGGTCCAGTATCGACCGCGTCACGAGCGCAATCGCGAGCGTCACACCCATCATCACAATGTTCGGGGCCATGATGTTCAAAAAGGGGTCGTCAAAGACAAAGCCTGTGTACACTTTGTGTACACTTGATGTACACTCTACATACCCCATCAATCTCAAACCTCTATAGTTCAATACCTCGTCAAACAAAGTTCCACCTTTATCATCTTATTTTGTAGCACGCGCGCCAGCCCGAGCAGCTCCGGGCGAGACCGCAGGCGTCAAGGCATGGCAGCGGACAAGCGCGTGCCGCGAAACCCGTACAACTTCACGCGTGAAGACTATGATGATCTTGTGCAGCAGGTGCCTTCGTGTCACGTGAGTGCGCGGTCCAAGTACCACGAAATCGAGCTCGTGGAGGACTGTACCCTTTTTGAGATGTACCGCCAGCCCCGGGTGCCTGTGGGTGACCGAAAAGCGACCAAGACGCTGTCGATGCGGCAATTAAATGCCGATCTGACCTGTCCCATCTGTCTTGGCATCATCAAAGAGACAATGGTGGTCATGGAGTGTCTGCACCGGTTCTGTCGCGCTTGTATCTCGACGGCGATTCGCCATAGTAAACGCGAGTGTCCGTCGTGTCGCATCCACATTCCGTCGAAACGGTCACTACGACCGGATGTGACGTTTGACGCGTTCATTGCGACAGTGCACCCGAATCTAGAGGCGTTTGAACGCCACGAGGACGAGATCATTGAACAGGTGAACCGCGCGCGGCGGTGCCACGCGGTTCAGAGCAATCTTGACGGAGATACGACAAGTACAGATGAAGGAACAGCAGCTGCAGCAGCAGGGTACCCGCCTGTTTCTCGTCGGCAGGTATGTGGTGTATGATACGCACTGGGACATGAAGTGATGAGGTTGGGAGGGAGAGGGTTCATGAGTATGACCGGTACTGATGATGATGTTATGGTATGTGGATGTTATGATGGGGTGGGATGGGATATTGGATGGTGGTGGTGTTGTTGTGTGTAGAGCGGGAGGATTCATGGCGAGGATGCAGTGAACCTGTCACGTCCGTCATCTCCGGTGTATGGCGAGGGACCATTGGTTGGAGAGAAGCGCCATTCGCCTGCTGGTGGCTCACCTCATGCGAATGGATTGTTGTCTGCTGCTGTTTCGAAAGATGAAGGACCGGCTGCACGCAAGAAGTTACGAAACGCATCAAGGTCGAGTACGTTGATGTCGGCGGTTGCTTCTGAACGCGTGAACTTGCGCGTGTTGCTACATGATGACGAGCAGATGAGACTCCCGATGCTGGAGCGCACGGTTTTTACCACGTCGTCCAAGCTCAAAGTCCGGCATTTGAAGAAGCACCTCGCTACGCTGCTCAAGCTCGACACGTACGATCGGTTGTGTATTGTCTTGCCGACTGTAAACTGCACGCTCAGTGGCTTGAGTGAGCTGGCCAAGAAGCGAAAAAGTGGTGGCGGTGGTATTCGGCAAGATCTGCTGTGCGATCAAGAGCTCGAGGACTTTGTGACTATAAGAGATATTTATCAGCAGTACGGTATGAGTACGGATTGGGAGCTACGTCTGCTGTATCACTTTTCCTCGGGTACCATCATCAATGGCATCGCTCGCTTCGTGCCAGCGACATCTTGTACCACGTGAGTGAGTGGGAACGAGATCAGTAATGCTGGATATCCAACCGGATTTTGAGTTGCATGTCGTCAGCTGGCATACTCCGGGTTGGAGCTTCATTTGCCTTTGTTATACAATTTACGTCGAAAACAGTCAGATGCGACTCTACAGCCATATGCAAAGAAATCGAGGTCTCAAGCTGCAGCGTAAAAAGTTGGTATTCAACCGTCACTCCCGATTTATTTCAAATGGTGCCACAGATTCCCTAGCGTGCTGTCTTTGTGTGTCAATCGTTTGTGCAAGCCAGATACCATCAAGCTGAGCTCGTGTGTCAACGCTTCGTGTGCAGCCTTGTCTCCGACCGTTTGTCTACTTCGCAAGAATGCTCGAAGTCGTGCGAGGCACCAAGCAGCATATCGCCGAGAAAACAAATTCTGGCACTTCCATGCAGTATCAATCTCACACAGCATCGCGTGAGCTACGGAAGAGCAGTGGACTTGTCCACTGCTCAATGTCTTTAGACTTTCATTCCATGACGATCGCAGCGTTGCAGCATCTGGTGACTCTAGCTCGGCATCCAAGAAGCTTCCTGTCACCTGAGAGGTATGCACGAGCAATGAAGACGGATCTGTCATTTCTTCTCGAGACGTTTGCTCAAGCAAACGCTGCATCACGTAGCGTCGATGGCACCATAGCGCTTCGTGCGTCGAATAGGGTGCCATGACATCCGAAACGAACTTGAACTCGGCCAGAAAAATCATAGTCTTTGAAAAACTACTCTCATCCCTCGCATTTTGGCTTTGATTGACCAGCTGATCGAGCGTGTGTTGTCGATGGTTCCATCCCGAGTGATCGGATACGTGCTTTCGACACCAATGTCCCATCCTTTCAAGTTCTTCAGCCGTCAAAACCATCGAGAGTCGCGAGACAATCCAGTGACGAAAGCTCCATGCATGGTAATTTCGTGCCTTCTGATCTGCTAGTCGACTAGAATCCTCAATCTGTTGCTTGTAAAACTCCTGCAGATCATCTCCAGATAATGCCGTACACAAACGCGTAGCCAGCCAACGTCTACAAAATGACATTGTCGTTAGTGTCCCAACGTATCTATAAAAAATATCAATAATTAACTGGCCATTCATCGTTTTCGCACCGATGAGCCCATGTATCAATACTCTTGGGGTGCAGTGTAAAGACCAAATTGGTAAACTGCATGTCGTCCTGAGCGTCCAGCCATCCTCGCGCCACGAACGACTTCCTGCACCCATTTTATAACAATTGAGTCATATTTTTGGTAATAAACATTATAATCCCCCAAACATCAATAATCCCTCCCAATAGTCATATAGCAGATACTCGGCTGTGCATGACTCACTAACGTCTTCAGTCTCACCGAGTGTTCCACGCCGTGTAAAAGTCAGCACTCACAAGGAGAATAGCCCGTGTACAATAGAGCAATTGAGCTCGTTCTTGCTGTCCTTGGGCTTCGATTTGCGTCATTTTGACCGCTTTTTGTCGCAAAAGATCATTTAACGGATGAAACTGCGTGCGAGCAGCTTGAAAGAGCGCGTGTCCAGCGACAAAAGCCACGCCGAGTTTGTGGTTTTCCAGGACAAAAGCCGTTTCGGTCGTCAAGTCACTTGGTTCTAGGCCAAAGAGCAGTCCGATTTCATCACTATAGAGAGAGATGCAGGTGAGTTTGAATAATAATTAGTATAGAAAGTTTAGAGAATAATGGTTAGGATATTTAATGAAAACCAGAAGCGTTTTCTGTAAAGAGAATATATAAAACGAAAATAAAGGCAGTTAGATAGAGCACGTACATGAGCGGGTCTTGCTGGAAAAGATGCGAGAGTTGAGTGAGCAGCGCCTCGCCAGACACCATTTGGCTACTGCCAACAGGATCGAATAGTGCGAGAGTCGACCGCTTTGGTTGTTTTGTGCTAAAAGCTCGATATGACGGCTTGATTTAATTGATTTGTTAAAGATGACTGGAAAATCCGAATGGTTTAGGAGAGTTCGATACACACGCACCCTCTAATACGTTCACACCTGGTCTGTTTGGTATGAAAATGCATCACTCACCACAAACCACTTCTTCAAACACATAAGAAACAACTATTTTCACTCATGTCTAAGTCAAGCAACATGCGATCATGAAGGTCATGATCGTTGACACTGAAGCCTTGAACTCCGACTCTATCGCTCTCGGTGTACCGCTTGGTGCTGTACTGTAAAATGATGTACAAATACTCGGTTGATGTTAGTGCAAGATCGACCTGTCAGTTGCGCACTTCTGTATCGGACAAAAGCAATATCATCAGGTGTTACAACTATACTTGGGGTCGATTGTCAGTAAAAATCGGGTGTCAAATAGCCTGTTTATCGCAGCACTCCAAAGGTCGAAATACTTACTAAGCCGCCAGGTTGCAGTGGACTGGATGTGTACGTATTGGAGGATGGGTGTGTACCTATAACTCTCCTTCTTTAGGCGCCACGCGAACTCTGTAAGGATAATTACCAGGAAATATACAAGAACTGATAAATGTAATCCAGATGTCAACAGAATGGACCGCCGCAAAGCAGCGTTGTGTCAAATTATGAGCTTGCAAAGTGCATCGCTATGTTGACATAAGTTGATAAGATACCGACTAGTACCATCGACTCATCCAAGTCCAGAAGTTTATCCAGATCTGGTGTGAACTACGAAAAATCTAAGGGCGAGCTTTCGAGCTTGCTTCTCTTGAACATGGTGATTATTACGTATTCGATTCATACGCTTTTCATGCAGTTTCGAATTGATTTGGTCGTCCACTCGGATTCCTCCAACATGGTTACTAGCATGAGCAAGAGTCCAACATCTTAATCCAGCGCTGCAAGTTCACAACCGTCCATACCCAACTGCTTAGTACTAACAGAGCTGCAGCCAACTTCGTGTATTATTTGCCCGTGTAGAGAATTAAATCAAACGAAGTGATTGAGCGATTCGTCTGCGTCTAGCATAATTCCTGTATCATGACGTCTGGTCTCGTCAGGCCAACACTTTATGACGAAGGCGAACACACCAGCTTTCTTCGAGTGAAGACCATCTATACTCCTGGCTTTATTTAACAGGCGTTTATTGACTCGCCACCATTAAGTGCTCGAGCGAAAAGTCGACACATAGCTGTTCAAGTTCTGCTGCAGCATCAACCAAATGGCTCAGTGTCGTTGCCCTGCTTATTAAGCGTCCGGCGTATCGCATTCGATAAAGCTGGTCACACAATGTTCCAGCGAAAACTATAGTCACCCTCATATGCTATACAATGACAGACTCGCTACATAGGTCATTGCGTTCTTTGTGCAGCGCCGTGTCTCTGGCACCTGACTCGTCAGTTGATGTTAGCAATGAAGTCAGTGCGGCTCAATAGCCACTACGTCTCGTTAAGTATCCACAATCACGCACCGCCACGAGAATCTGTACAAAAGTTGACATCTATCATAAACAGGCTGTTCTTCGGCATCGAAGAGCCAATATAACCCAAGACAGTGCCTTATAAGTATACTAGCCTCGACGCGCCCGACGTGGCATACTTGCAAAGTATCCATACGCCACGTCTTTACTACCTTGAAGAAACAGCATAGTAGACCGATGACGCGCACGACTCCACTGCCATCATACCTCTCACTTGTCATATCTGTGCTGTGTGGAACCAAACAAACTTCAATGTCCACCGCCCTGTACACTCCTTCTGTATTTCCAAGAATATGCTACAACTATGCCACCGCCGTGTCCTACGTAACCCCGTCATAAGTCACTCAGTCAATCAGTATGATAGAAAAGTCCGACGTAGCACACTTGAAGAGCTCATTTAGCTTTTTGCCTGCTCTCCCTCACTTGTCATGTCACTCGCTCCACCACTCGTTAGGCACACGTCAGGCTTTGACACTGCGCTCTTAGCACTTGCACATAGTCGTCACACTATTTACGAACACACGCGCATGTCAGGCGAGAATCGCCGGGCACATCGAATGCTGCCCGTCCATCTTTGGGACAGTTCCAATGATGCCCTCGAAGCTTCTTATGCCCGGAACATCTCCAAGTACTTTTATGAGGGACCGGCCTATGCATTAAAAATGCACGATACGCCAATGTACCCACGGGAGAAGCTGCTCGAGACGCTGCTGCTCATCGCACAAAGTCAGTGCTCGATCTACGACAAGACACGGATCTCGGGGGAGTATCGTACAGCACATTGCATGCTGCCCACGGACGTCCGCGTAGAGCAATTGGACCGCTGCTCGGACACGATGGACGCTTGCTATGTGAACGCTATGGCCAACTACTTTGTGACCACGCGCGCTAGTCGGTTATGACTAGAGAGAAAGAGAGAGATGACTTGGGTTGTATCGTCATAGGCCCTGTGGTATAGGGTAACTGATTTTTATGTTAATCGTACAAGAACTTTGTGTCACGTTTGAGTTTCGGTTTGATGGTAGTGAAGCAGCTCGGACGCCGACGGTGGTCCGTTGGAAATGAACCGATTGACCGTGAAGAGGAAAGCTACCGGCTAGTCGACAATGGATAGATAATACCAATTGAGATTTCGTTTTGCGAGATGATGGCCTTGCACTCCAACAAAGATTGGACACCAAGGGTTTGTCGTATTTGCACTGCTGTAAAGATAGTACCTACTCAGTGTCGTGTATGCTGTATGTTGTACCCACGCCTGCTGCTGTGGTCGGGTCTTTGGTGGTTGATGTTATATGAAAAGCTTGCAGGTTAGCTGATCCTATTGTAGGCGATAAAAGAGTATGATGTGTAGGTCGCCAACTGTTTTTCGATCAGCAAAGTTATACAACGGCATGCATGACTTCATGTCTCTCACAAGCCAATTCTTCATATCAAGCCTCTCGATCACGTCTCAAGAAGATACCTCGTCGCACAATCTTGGAACAATCTAACTGCCTCAGCAGTAAAGTACATTGTTGTCACCTCAGTTTGATTTTCTCTTGCAAGCCAAGTCAAGCTTCTGTTGCACAAGATGAACATTGCATTGGGGTCTGCCCTGCTTTTGGTCGTTGCAGCTTTCTCCAGCATAGCTGCCGCTCCTTGCAATACTGTTGCATTGTCGAAACTTTTCGTGACTGGAAATGTGACATTGTGTCGGGCAGACCCAGGATACGACCCCACGTCTATGGCACTGCCGACTGATGCGCAGATCACAGCAGTCTGCAATAGCGATGCGTGCAAGAAATCAATCAGCGCGATCAAAGAAGTCGCGCCTGAAGAATGCACAGTTGGTCCCATCCGTATGTACGCGGACGTCCTCAACCCCTTATCGGAGCGTTGTGGTCTAAGCTCGGGGTCTAGACCCGATGCTGGATCAGTCGCTGGAAACACAAGTTATCCTGCGAACACCAACACAACCGGGTCAGCGGCAAATATTTCCCAGCCCAACGCGCGTTCAAACTCTAGCTCACCTTCACCGAATGCTGCTGCTAGCAATGAAGGCGCTGACGCTCTGACCATTCCGATGTTTGCTGCTATCGCAGTGCTTGTGGCAATGGTTACTTTGCTTCTATAAGGTATCGTCGACACTGGAAGTGTGCTCGTGTCGTCGGGCGTGCTGCGTATGGCCGTCCATAAAAACAACCAGAATAACAACAACCTCTTGAATTCTGCATATACCTTTTCTTGTGTGTACTTTCCATTTTCCATTTATCGGGAAACTGAGGCCTTCGTCTTCGGTATCTAGGATGCTTTACAGCCACAAAATAGGCATTATACCAAACCAATCCCGTTTAACACAAATTATTTCCGTTCGCGGGGAAGCGCAAGCCACGGATATATACAAAACGCAGCATCGCCATCTTGTTCAGGTGGATAGGGAGCTGCTTCTACAAAGAGCGCTACGTCGAGTCGTGCTGGACCTGAGTGCGCGCCACTTCCATGCGGTCGATAGCAGACTGCACGCGATCTGCCTGGAACGCGTCGGCAGGCAGTATTAAATAGGTATCACCATCGATCTCGACCGGTGCGAACCCGGCTTCTGCAAGAATATCGATAGCACCAGGTACAGCCACAAGCTTGGACTGAATCGACGCATTTGAAAGCCGAACCTTACGGAACTTTTCCTCCTGTCAGGAAAGAGACATCACCTGCAATCAGCCAACCGTAGATCAACATAGACGTCCAACAACCAACCTGTGGGTTCTTCACGACGTTGCTCAGCATCTTGATCAGCGTTTCTGCTGCTGTGATCGCACGTGTCGGATCTTGTCGAAGCAGCACGTACACAGCACCATTCTCACCAGTCTTCTCGTCTGCCGATACAGAGCCAAGTAATGCAGCACGAGCCATCTCTCCAGGAGGCACAAACGACGTCCCAGCCCCACTGCTCTCTCCCGTCAAAGCACCAGCATTCCCGCCAATACCGTTCATAGCAGACACTGCCTGCGTTGAGGATGAAATAGTCACTGCGTATGGGTTAAAGCCCATCTGCGCCTGAGCGCTTTGCAGCTCCCTAGCCTTGACTTCTTCATTCGAGAGCACGACAGAAACAGCGCTCGGTGCAGTGGTCGTGACTGGATCTGTGTATTGAAACTTGCTCTCCTGCTCTTCTTCCTGCTGGAGCCTCATCTTCCGTGCTGTAGCCACACGTTTGTCCCACGCATTGCCACGTTGCTCCAGCGCTTTAGCCTGCATCCAAAAGTCTCAGCATGTTGTTTTACTTTCTTCTTATTGACGGAACTACGACGCACCTGCTGCTCGCGTCGCTCCTGTTGTTCCTGTTCCGATAAAGCAGGCGGTTTGTTCGTGATAAACGGCAGCTACAATAATAAAAACAATAATTGTTCGGCATACAAAAATCAAGAGTAAATAGTCGAAAACAGCACATATATAAGAATCACTAGATCAAGAGACGGGACGGTCAGAAACGAGATGGAGGGGCACCTTTAATGACGGACCACGAGATGACGCCGTGGCGGGCGGCGGCGGCGCAGACGAGACGTCAGAAGTACCACCAAGCATGTTTCCTTCACCTTGAAAGGTCGAGCGCTGATTCGTCATCTTGGCTGCTGCCCGCTTCGCCGCCTTCTTCTTCTTGTTCAGCCAGTCCATGGGCACGAGCAAAGCAGGACGGTGCTTGGTAAAGTTTACGATTAAGGATAAATATCACGGTAGACAAGAATATTTGCTTTTTGAATAAGGTTAGTGTCGGACTTCTTTGGAAGTTATTGTCTTTTTTGGACATTCGTGGATTTGTAGTAGCAATTTCTACGCGGGTATTCACTTGAGGGTCGGTACGTGCACCGAAATATAGAAGCAGTAACATCAATCAACGCCGACTAGAATCAATGAAGCGTAATAGTTGATGCGGTATTACAACAGCTATGTTAGTGCGTTGACGCGGACAAGTATCAAGTTGGCTGTCGAGCACCTCGTCCAGCGACTCTAGTAGTCACGGTTCATCCACCTATTTGCTAGCATTAGGTGAGTCGAACCGATACAAGCTCTGTATTTACAGTACGTTTGTACTTGCTTGTCGAGAGAAATCGAAGAAAAACGCTGATCAGCTGTAGAACGTGAAAGCAATTGATGTCTTTGGATCGTCAAAGCTCAGCCACAAACGCGTACTGAATTCAAAGAGCGCACACATGATGGATTCGAATCTCTCAGTGCAACAGTGGGTCTATCTATGGCTGTTTTTGCGTTAAGTGTCTTCGATGACACACGGGCGTATCGAATTGATGTCTGGTTTTCAACACGATTGTCAGAGACACGCGCTCTATTTTTCAGTGGCTGTCCGTTGTTAATAATTTATTGACGCCTGAACTAATGTCTACGGCCCTGTTTGCTGATTCAACAGCCTTAGCAATGGATGCATCTCCTAGGCGCAACAACTATCCGCAATCTGCTATTATAGCGACCACGCGTTGCAGTATCTACCACTCAACCAGCCTTAGCACATAAAACGATGCTGTCCTCGAGTGGCCAGACGCTAGCACTTCCTGACCTCTCTGTAGACAAGCCGCAGTCGCTCGAACAATCACTAATGTAAAATCACAGCAACGACAAGCTGAAACACGTTGCCATTAATTGCTTCTGCGTAGCCACGAATGCCCCCGTCTCTCAGACGCATCAGTCTGGGGTTGCTAGGGTACTTACTTGCTCACCATAAGAATCGTCCGCCCATATAAGTACACACATCATGAGGTCGAATACAACCTATCTGATGTTTTTCAACATGCAACTAAAGCATTCGTCACGTGGGAGCCACGCGACACGCGGTCTGTGAAGCGTGTCACGTTGATGTTTACGAATCTGTGATGGCTTCAAC
This sequence comes from Hyaloperonospora arabidopsidis Emoy2, assembly GCA_000173235.2. NCBI lineage: Eukaryota > Oomycota > Peronosporomycetes > Peronosporales > Peronosporaceae > Hyaloperonospora > Hyaloperonospora arabidopsidis. The sequence continues at coordinate 386,671 of JH598169.1, forward strand.
TTCCGATCGTGCCTCAATGATAGATGACATGTTCTCAACCCTACCCCACATCACATGGTCTATCTATGTGCACGGCAACGCACAGAAAACAAAAGACCATCACTCTCTCTCTCCATGTACGCGCTCGTTGACCGCAAAGATGCCAAGCAGGACGCGTCGCTGCCGCCGCCGCCGTCATCCTCGTCTCCCCCCTCTACCGCCAAGCGCGTCCTACTCGTCCTCCTCCTTGTAACCGTCGGTCTCACTACCAGCCTCGTCCTCGTCCGCTTTATGCGCAGCGACGCCTTTCACCACGTCGTGCTCTGGCTCCAGACGCACGAGACACTGGGCGCGGTCCTCTACGTCTGTTGCTTCACGTCGTTCATCGTGCTCTGCTTCCCTTCCACGGCTTTTGAGCTACTTGCTGGCTACATATTTGGCTTCTCTCTCGGGTTAATACTCGCTACAACGGGCAAACTCGTGGGCTCGGTGCTCTCGTTCGTCATTGGCCGCCACGTCTGCCGCCGCCAGGTCCACATCTACATGTCGCAAGGCCACCCCGCACTCCGTGGATTTCAAAGCCTATTGCGGAAACGCCAGATCCTCGTGGTCTTTCTGACGCGTGTCGCATTCTTCCCCATTGCTATCAAGAACTACGGCCTGAGCGTGCTCGACGTGACGTTTCCCGTCTACTTTGCCGCTGCGTTACTCACAGGGCTGCCGTTCTCTACCATCTGGGTCTACTCGGGCCACGCGGTCGAGAATGTCGCGACGCTATTGGCCAGTCCATCGACGTCAGGACACGGGACCGAGATGATTGTGCTCGTCGTGGGAGCCGGCAGTGCGTTATTGCTAGTAGGCGTTGTGGGCATTTACACGCGCAAGTACGTGCTAGAAATGGCACAGGAAGAAAAAGAAGAGGAGGAGGAGGGAGCAATGGAGAAAGAAGAGCTGTCGGGCTTGACGGTGTAAAGTGGCTATATTATACAAAATGTTTGCTTTGAAAACGGCTGTTTTTACAGAAAGAGAGAGAAAGGGCGAGAGAAAGGGCGAGTGTAGGGGGCTATTGGATGCTCGTGTCATCAGTGGCGCCGTGTTACGAAATCCCACTCTTCTAAGGACATCGTAACACGGCCGTTTGACGGTTTCTAGACGGCGGAACGTAGGGCTCCACTCGTTTGTGACAGCACCAGTACTTGCACGTGATAATGGAGGTAAGCAAAGGGAAGAAACGACGGGGATTCGAGTGACCTGGTACCTCTTTTTCCCGTTCTTTCATTATTATGCGATTCCTTGATTGACTGTGTACTCACTCATTCGCCATTCGGCTTTGCACTTCCTCAGAGAATTCGACTTGATTGACTGGACTTACTAGGCTCGAGGCCGATCATGCCAAGACGTTCTCGTCAGATCTCGCTCACTACCAAGTGGCGACCAACCAGTTCTTGCACGACATTGCCGGGATCCAGAGTCAACTTGAACTCATCTGTCTCGAGTGTGTCAAGCGAGCCCACGCCCGTGCTCCAGTCATCGCTCACGAGCTCATACCAGAAGCACGTTCTACAGAGCCACCATGAGATTGGAAGTTCTAGACCCCACGCTACGTCGGCAAGAGGTCTAGAAGCTCCAGAAGCTCCTCAGGCCACGCCTTTTGCGCCTCGACGTCCAGTTGGTGCTGTTCCTGAGCTTTTCGTGACTTTCCGACACGTTTTGCTCTCTGTGGATATCCCCGTGCCTCCTGCAGCAGTAGCAGCTCAAGCTACTGCAGGTCAACTGAGTCGAGAGTCACTTGCTGCCAAGCACTTACCGACCATACCAAATCATGTCCGAGATATTGTAGGAGGACTCACTGCAAACAGGACGTTTGTTCGTCGACAGCTTCTCAAGAATGTGACTGGAGCTTTCACACCGGGTTCGATGACACTGGTACTTGGACGCTCTGGATCGGGCAAGTCCGTGCTGCTCAAGCTATTGAGTGGACGTTTCGATGTCAATGGAAAGAGCGTGACGCTGGATGGCGAAGTTTCGTACAATGGGTTGAGTCGGGATCAGCTCAAGTCACAGCTCCCACAATGCGTGGCGTACGTGCCACAGCAGGACACGCATCTGCCTGCAATGACAGTGAAGGAAACGCTGGACTTTGCATTTGATTGCTGTGCGATTCGCGCTGATGCAAAGCCTGTGGGTGCTGTGTACAAGGCGCCTACGTTGGAGCACCCGGTCGCGCTTCCGACCACGTATCTCGGTGGCGAGCGAGACCCAGTGGCTGTGACACGGGAACTTGGTTTGACACACTGTCAAGGCACCATCGTTGGCGACGAACGCATTAGAGGCATCTCTGGGGGTGAAAAGAAGCGCGTGAGTACGGGTGAAATGGCTTTTGGTCCGCACGCTGTGTCCCTGATGGATGAGATCACGACAGGGCTTGATAGTTCTGCCGCTTTTGATATCGTAAATGTGCAGCGTCGTCTGGCTAGACAGCAACGACAGACAGTGGTGATATCATTGCAGCAGCCTGCACCTGAAGTGTTGGCACTTTTTGACAATGTGTTACTGCTGGCTGAAGGTGAAGTGCTGTACCACGGATCTCGTGCTCATATCCAGGCATACTTCGAAGCGCTGGGCTTTGTTTGTCCTCCTGAGCGCGACCTCGCTGACTTCTTATGCGACCTCTCGTCTCCAGAGCAGATTCAGTACGAAACTTCTCGTATGCCAATGTCCGGGAGGCGCCGTCATCCTCGTAGTGCGAGCGAGTTTGCTGATCTATGGATTATGTCACCTATGTACGAGGCGATGGTGGAAGAATTGGACTATCTGGACAAAGATACGAAGACGTGCAGTCAAGTATATAGTAAGAACGGTGAGAGAGAGCTGTACTTTGATCAAGAAGCACTGCTGCGAGTCCCAGCAACTCGTCAAAGCTACTGGTGCAGCACGTCGATCGTGGTGAAGCGACAAATGCGTTTGGTTATACGTAACAAGGAATTATGCGCTGGTCGACTGCTGCTGGATCTACTGGTTGGCCTAATGGTGGGTTCAATTTACTATAGAATTGACCTAGCAGACCCACAAGTTACAGTCGGTGTGGTCTTCTCGTGCGCGTTATTTCTCGGACTTGGTCAATCGGCGGCGCTCGCACCATTGTTCGATGCACGGGGTGTATTTTATAAACATCGCGGTGCTAACTTTTACCGCACATCCAGCTACGTTCTTGCCTCGTGTGCCAGCCATCTACCCCTAGCACTTATTGAAGCGCTGGTCTTCAGCTCACTGGTCTACTGGATGGGTGGATTCACTGCAACTTTCGAGCATTTCATGGTGTTTGTTACGTACATGCTCCTGACAGTGCTGGTGTTCATCGGCGAGTACTTCTTTCTGGCTGCAGCGTGTTCGACACTCCATGAAGCTCAGTCAGCTTCGACATTGGCACTACTTTTGTTCATACTCTTTGCTGGCTTCGCAGTTTCTCGTGAACAGCTTCCGTGGGCTTTGCGATGGATCTACTGGTGCAACCCCCTTGCGTGGGCAATTCGCGGGATCATGGTGAGCCAATATCGTAGCAATGAGCTGGATGTCTGCGAATACGGTGGGATTGACTATTGTAAGACGTATCAAGGCCAGACGTTGGGCGATTACTCTCTCGGGTTGTATGATGTTCCCGGTGAATCCAAGTGGGTAATGCTGGGAATGCTGCTTCTCACACTAGTGTACGTCGCGACCATGCTCATGTCATACGTTATGCTGGAATACTATCGTCATGATGCTATTCCAGCATTGCCACTATCATGCAACCCGTCATCAGCTTTTTTTGTTCATACGATGATGACACCGAGACAACCAAACGAGTCATACGCTATGTTGTCTACGCCTCAAGGGAACGAAGACGATATGCAGGAGAGTGATTTGGTTGGGTTTCCGCTCCACGACGACGGCAACGATCTCGTCGCTTCGGGTGGAGGTGATGCCGGCCTGGGCGGCTCGTCTGTCGTCTCGCAAGGGCTCAAAACGAACCCTGAGGACGTTGTGGTACACTTGACACCTCGACGGGACGTGCCACCTGTCACGCTTGCATTTCAAGATTTGCGGTACAGCATTTCTGTCCCCGCAGGTGCCATCGATATCGATGGACAAGCAGGAGGTGAAGGAGCTCCAGGTGGCCCAGTTGCTGTTGATGCTCGTGCGAATACGAGTAAGAAGAAGGAAACAGTGACTCGAGAGCTACTGAAGGGCGTCACAGGGTATGCATTGCCTGGCACAATGACAGCACTGATGGGCTCTACTGGAGCTGGGAAAACTACTCTTTTAGACGTCCTAGCTGGTCGAAAGAGCGGAAAAAAAGGTAGCAAGAATGGCACATCAACTTTACGAGGCAGGGTGCTGCTGAATGGAGTTGACGCTACAGAACTCGCGGTGCGTCGATGTACGGGTTATTGTGAGCAAACGGATGTGCATTCTGAAGCAGCGACGTTCCGAGAGGCGTTACAGTTTTCGGCGTATCTCCGTCAAAGCGACCAAGTTGCACCCGATAGGGTCGAAGAGATTGTCGACGAGTGCCTGGACTTGCTGGGACTAAATGACGTAGCTGGCCGGTTGATCCGTGGCAGCTCGAGTGAGCAGCTCAAGAGACTGACTCTAGGCATTGAACTCGCTGCGCAGCCCAGTGTACTATTCCTCGATGAACCAACGAGCGGTCTGGATGCTCGAGCTGCGAAGTTGCTGATGGATGGTGTTCGCAAAGTAGCAGATTCGGGGCGGACGGTCATTTGTACGATTCATCAGCCATCTACTGAGATCTTCTTGCTTTTCGATAGCCTCTTGCTTCTCCAGCGCGGTGGCGAGACCGTGTACTTTGGTGAATTGGGTCACAATGGTGGAACGATAGTAAACTACTTTCAAGGATTGAGCTCGCAATGTCGTGTGCCGCCATTTGAACCAGGCGACAATCCGGCCACCTGGATGCTGGATGTGATTGGTGCAGGTTTTGAGAGGATGAAGCCAATGTCGTCGCTGGGGTGCAAGTTCAGACGCCCCGATCCACGTACACTGAAAAATTATCGTTTACAACAACTGGATGGATCGTTCAATTCGTCCGCTAGCGTCGAGCACAAGCGGCAATATCGTGATGAAAGTGTGGACTTTGTAGCAGCGTACAAGTCTAGCCGCATCAAGAGACGTCTAGATGTCAAGCGTGCTGCACCGGGAGTGTTTATGCCTTCGGATCGGTTGCCGCCCGTGACCTTTGCTCAACGTCGAGCAGCTAGCGACCGACTGCAGTTCGCGATGCTCTTGCGCCGGTTCCTACGGCTTTATTGGCGCACACCGCTTTACACGTTTACTCGAATGGTGACTGCGCTGACTCTCGGCTTGGTGTTTGGACTGGTATACTCTGGCAACAATGATCTCACCACTTACCAGGGTGCTAACGGTGCCGTGGGTTTAATTTTCTTCTCGACGTGCTTTTTGGGTGTCGGAGCCTACGTCCAGGTGCTACCACTGGCATTCGAAGAACGCGGCTCATTTTATCGCGAGCGTGCTTCCGAGACGTACAGTGCACTGTGGTACTTTGTGGCTTCATCGGTGGTGGAGATTCCCTATGCGGCCGTTGCTTCCATGATCTTTGTCAGTGTATTTTACCCGATGGCAGGCTTCGCTACCTACGGTGACTTTGCTCAAGTTGTGGTCTACTGGTTGGTGTTGACCATACACATCTTGTTCCAGGCGTACTTTGGTCAGTTTTTCACATTCGCCACCGCAAGCATCGAACTCGCTGCTGTTTGGGGTGCGCTCTTCGACTCCATTTTTCTCATGTTCATGGGCTACAATCCTCCTTTGTCAAGCATCCCCGACAAATACAAGTGGCTGTCCCATTTCGTGCCGCACCGCTACACGTTTCAAGTGCTCACAGCGTTGGTACTTGGCGAATGTCCGGATGAGCAACTGCAGCAGATTGCAGAGGCCGCTGCCACCAACACCACGATTGATATCTCGAGTTGGCCACTGGGCTGCCAACCGCTCACCGATGCGCCTCCCGCTGTGGCCAACATCGTGCTTGTCTCGTACATTGATAAAGTGTTTGGAGCCCGTCGTGAAGATACCACAAACTCGGTCACCGTCGTTGTCGGTATCTTGCTCGTGATGCGATTAGCCACGTTGATCGTCATGCGTGTCGTCAACCACCAGAAGCGCTGATGAAACGTATGCAAGGTGCTGGTTTTGTACATATTTTCAACCCGGACGATACAATGACACATTTTGCTCGGCTCTCGTGGATGGCGTACTACACCTGAAACACTCGGATTCCTTGCAACAGCAGCATCATGGAATATGTGCCGTATTTGACCGGATGCAGCAAGATCTCGCGTGACTACGTTCTGTGGTGTTGTCGAGGATGAGGCCATTTTGGTGACGATCGGAGTGATACACCAAGAAAGAGGTCGAGTCTGTCATTGCACTGTCTCGTCCTCTCAAAAATTCAATCCTGACAGCGTTTCCTGTTGTAGATGCACCAACTTCCTTGGTCTGATGTGCGTCATTCATTGCACTGGTGTCAATTGCCCGCAGGTCGTCTGTTTCGGACGAGTCCTTTCTCATGGACTCGATGCCGTTAGAACGGCATCCATAAGGGCATTCAATAACCGAGCGCTCAACGTGTACATCGACGTCCTCATTGATGCGATGTTATCCACAACAGCGTAAGATCACGAAATGGTGTGTAGATGTGCCACGTCGCGGTTGATTCGGATCAGCTGGGGACACCTCGACACGTTAGTGAATACCTCTTCCCATTGCCCGTATCAGCGCAAAATGATGATGAGATTGCTACTCATTACTGTCCGTATGTGCTTCTGCGACGTGAACAGTCATGCTAGCTACTGCGACGATATTTAAAGCCGATAAGCGTTTACCTCCAATTTAAATGGATCACGACGCCCATTGTCCCGTGGCACTTGTATGTAAGACACTTGTATGCAACACAATACAAGAAAATGACTGCAGAAGTCGAATGTTTTGATCTTTCTCGTTGCAATGGAAACAAGTCCTCCTGTTTCTCATTTGCCGAAATCGACAGCAAGAAAGCAAAGACACTGAAAACGAGCACCAAGCATAGTTTCGACATTGTTCGTACCAACTTTGTAATCAGGGCCCTTAAACTGTTACGTTTTTTTGTTACTTCTTTTACATCAAGAAAAGCTGATGAAAACCAGCAATCCATCGAAAGACTACGCACGCTCCGATAAAAGCTGTTCATGTCAGGTTTACCCATAGGATGCTATGCAGTGTGTTCGGGACGCTCAAGAAGAGAGTAGGTCGGAATTCATAACCTCCGAGAAGCACGTTTATACACCCTACTTGACTTCATTATTCTTTACGTATCTGTATGCGATCCGGCGAACAGGTCGTTAACATTATGCGGTCAATACTGTTGCGTCAGCTACAAACTGTCCGAGCACTGTCAATATCACTTTGCTTTGTCGTTTTTGCCTTATAAGTGCCGGTTGTGCCTTGTGTAAGTAAAAGTATCGACATTAAACATTTTTTTGAAATGAAAGTACACGTAACCGTCGGATGATATATTTAGACTCTTGACGATGGTAAACATCCATTGCCACCTTGTACGACATGCAGTTACAAGTTATAGAAAAACAGCAGGTATTCATTCCCCAGCAAAATTCCGTGGTATAGACAGCTTTTTGATGACCATGTTTTGCTCAGATAGCCACAGCACATGCATAAGCGCAACGTTATATTTCTTACACAAGATAGCGCTTCGTATCTACACCAAGCCGATTTTGCTGCCGCCGCTGTGCAAGCAACAACAATAGAGCCTTCAAATATGTAGGCAGTCTAGCTTTATGGCGAGGATAGAAAGGTACGTAATCTACAATATAACAACGAAAAGGGGTTTCTGTACATACCGTTACCTTGAGAACGCTGTACTAATCGTTAGAACTGTTTAGTCTCCCACCTCCCACCCAGCTGCTTCACTCTGGTGTTCGAATCAGTCGAGTCTGTCGCCTCGCTCTTGTTTACTTTCACTTCTGTTTTTGATCTGCCGAACGCAGACAAGAACAAAAAACACAAGAGGCGCGGCAAGCATGAACAAGACGATGATTGTTGCAATGGCGGCAATGCTGCAGCTGCCTGTAACATGGGCAAGAATTGGAACCACAGTGCATGATTCCGATGAGGATTGTCCGACTATCTGCACGCGCGAGTATTTACCAGTGTGCGACTCAGCTAATGCTAAACACCCAAATAGGTGCTTGTTCGACGTGGCGGTGTGTAAGAACCCGTCGCTTACTGAGAAGCCCTGCAAGGCTAAAAGCGGGTACTAAGACTCCAGTCCCTCGCGAGCAATGTGAACAACAGAAGTCCTTGTTCTAATGTCTTTTTCGATACAAAAAAAGTGTCAATACACCGTGGTGCTCCGCAACATCCGTCCAACCGTCTTAAAAAAATAAAAACGTAAAAAACCCAAACCAAACCGCTTTTTTCAAAACAAAAGCGCATTTTCACTATCATTTCGCTTTTCATGAAAATGACCTTCTGATTCGCAAATAAAAAGCACCGACTTCCCCACATTTCACCCAGTCCTGCCACGTTTGACTCACACAAATAAAAAAACATGGCGAAGCTCGACTTCTTCCGGTGCGTGCACCCACCCACCCTCTTGCTCCCAGCTCGCCGCCTCTCTTTTTTTTGTCATATATATATATATATATTATGTGCGTTTACTACAATGTGCTTTTTCTTTTTTGCAGGCGTGTCCCCGAAGACCTAAAGGTCCCGACGTCCAGCGGGAGCTTCTTCTCGCTCGTGTCCTTCACCGCCATGGGATTCCTACTGCTCAGCCATTGGAGCGCCTATACCGAGCCCAGGACCAAGACCACCGTCGTGCTGGACGAGCACCAAGAAGATCGACTCCGGGTCAACTTCAACGTGAGTCTCTTCAACGTGCCGTGTGCCGTGGCCAGCGTGGACCTGGAAGACTTTATGGGGCAGCAGTTCACCAACTTGACGCGTCACATTCGCCACTTTCGGCTGGCCACGGACTCGGAGACGATGCAGGTGCATCGGATGGACGAGGTGGTGATTGACAACCACGAGAAGGGGATTCCTGTCTGGGGAGGAGTCCATCGAGAGACAGCACCGGACGGCAACGTCCACTACTCGACGCCATTGACGAGCAAGACCTTTGACGATTTCATGGCCAAGTACGAGCTCGTGCTGGTCAATTTCTATGCTCCCTGGTGTGTCTTTAGCCACCAACTTCATCCTGAATGGGAGCGAGCGGCGGCCCAGCTGCCTGATCATCCAGAGTACAGCGAAATGGTGCGGATGGCGTCCGTGGATTGTACGGACCCGGACGCCATCTGGCTCTGTCGTCGCGCGCACATTCGCGCGTTTCCGTCGATGCTCATCTACATATACGGCAGCACGTCTACACGCTACGTCTACAACGGACCACGGCGGACAGAGCACTTGCTGCAGTTCTTGGACTTGTTCTTCCGTCGTCTTGAGCCGGATGCTGACTTTGCGGAAGAAGTGAACGTGAACAACGACCAGCTTGGTCTGCCGCTGCCTGTGCGCGTGAACGAAGGAAACTTGGAAGCGATAGACTTTACGAAGCGCCGCCCGTCGAATGCCGTGCAGACTTTTGAGGGGTGCGAGATTGTGGGAAGTATCAGTGTCAATCGCGTCCCTGGCGTGCTGGCGTTCACGGTGCGCTCCGATGATATGACATTGGATGCACGGACCATCGATGTTTCTCACGTCGTGAACCACTTTTCGTTTGGTCAAGTGCGACGAACAGAGAACCTCTTTGTCGGAGGTAACAACGTGTTGGCAGCCCCATCGAACCGCTATCCGCTTGACAAGAAGTTTTTTGCCGTTGAACGCGTGAACGTCTCGGTGGAGCACTTTTTGAATGTAAGTGCATGTTGGTTGCGGGCTAGAGATGGCGACTTACATCGTGCTTCTGTGTCATTTTCGTGCGATTGATGATAGGTGGTGGGTTTCGACAGCCAAGCCAACTCCGGGGCGACGCATCTGCAGCAGCGTTCGTACGAGTTTTTGGCAACATCTACGCAATCCGTTGGTAAGCAGCCGAGCGCGCTCTTTCGGTTTGACATATCTCCGTTAGTCATTCAGGTCACTGCCGACGACACTCCGTTTTATCACTTTATCACACACTTGTGCGCAGTGATAGGGGGCGTGTTCACGATTCTTGGTCTCGTGGACTCGGGGGTGTTCCATGCCATGAACTCCATCAAGAAGAAGCAGCAGATTGGAAAGCTGTCGTAGAGATTGACCCTTCATTAATGATGCATTGTATCGAAACCCGCCTGCTCAGGGCAAAATAAATAACAGCAATAACATCGATCTATTCATTGCAACACTTAGTCATATCCATTGCACCGACAGCACGATATCGCAACGAATAGTCAACGTCGTGTTGGTCTTTGTGCGTCGAGGTAGTACTTCACAGCGTCGAGTTTGCGAAAGTGCTGCGTGACGGCGAAGCCCCAAACGTAAATGTTTCCAACGGCACAGCCAACCGAGATCAGCATGAGGGGTAGAAACGGATATCGCACGCCAATACGCGGAATGTACGGAAACACTGCGGCCAAGAAAGCTAGACCAGTCAGCCCAGCGAGGAAAACTCGCTCGAACATTGACATGCCAACGGCAGTGGCCTTGATATGTCGATCCTTCAGCGACTGCTTGAGCAGCGGAACAAGCACGACCTCAGCAAGCAGCGCATGGCAAGCGCCCAGGAGTACCTTCGATCCCTGTTCAGCGGGCGTGAATAATAACGGAAAGAGTGAGATCGTCGCGACCCCCGCTGCGAATCGATACAACCGCATACTGGCAACACTGTCGGCAGCCATAAGTGCTAGCGGAAGCGTCACCTGCAAGATAGCTTTCTCATGCACGTGGTACCCGAGCAGGAACGAGCACAGCATGCAATAAGCAAGTGCACTCGTAAACAGCGACGAGTCTGGATACTTCCACACGCTTCGTAATACCGGTATCATCATGGCGAAAGTCAGCACTGCACACACAATCGGAGATACAGTAGGCAGCACGGCAAAGCTCGCCTCCTGAACAAGTCCGCCGCTCATGAGCGCAACGCCTTCTGTTGAAGCTGGGAAGCCAAGTATCAAAAGAACCTTGTCCAGAAAAGCATACAGCGCCCAAACGTTAGGTGCCCAGTAGGCGTGACACAGTCCTCTCTGAACAGGAAACAACCGCGACACAACCTCCTGTATGCCAATTATCGGGTCCTCGTGGTCCCACAAGAGACTTCCAAAAGCACAGGCAAAGACCGCAAGTACAATTGCTCCTAGATGCAAGAACCGGACGAGCGAGAACGTCACATTCCCATCATGAAGATCCTGTATAGTCTCGTGCACGTCCGTGCTCGAGATCGACCGCTTCCTCAGCATCTTGATCTTCATTTTTGTATCATCATAGTGGTCCTCAAAACTGCCGTCTACCACCTCAAATACCGCTTTCTTCACGTAGCAATAATGTCCCAATAAATAGACAAAGTACAGGGGGGCTGCATAGAGATAAATGTGCTTGAACATGAGCAGCACGGCATAGTACAGAGCGCCTCGGCAATCCTCTTGCAATCGAAACTTCGTGGCCGAGAGAATCAAGAGCCCCAGGAGCATGCCATTGTACTGGAAATGAATGTGGTCCACATAAAGTAACGCCGCATCCAAGACTATAAGCAGCATAATAGCGCCTCGTTTGGCCTTGGAAAACGCCCATTCGGTCGTTGTCACACTTGGCCAAGACGCACAATAGGCGTAGAGTGCATAGAAAAGCACCACGTCCGACACCATGACGCTCAGGCGCTGGAATAGCACGAGCGACGGCGAGATGATGGGTATCCGGCTAAGTATGAGCACTTTGTCCTTGTCCAATACTTGAGCAGCTACGACACTTAAAAGATACTCAAAATAGGCAAAAAACGGCGGGTAGTCAAGAGTCCATGGACTAGTGTGGTCCACATACCACAATCGACGGGGTAGGGTATGGGTGAGACTTAACCAGTTCCGATGGACCTCAAAGTCCGTACTCGTGTATGAAGGAAGCAGTAGCAGCTTTATGCAGACGGAGAAGAGAAAGAGAGCGACGAGTGGGGCGTCCAGTTCATGCTTCCTCTGGCGCTGTGTTGCTGCTGTAGCAGCAGCGGCGGCCATAGTGGCAGACGCCATGATGTACTTCGGGATTGGTCGAAAAGAAGACGGGTGGACGGTACTCGAGAGGAGGACTCGACTGGTACAATTCGGATGTTGACGAAGCGAGCTGATAGGAAAAAAAGGTTTTTACGGTTAGAAATAGGAAAATTGTTAGTGACAGGTGAAAGAAATAGAGGTGCAGATGAGTTGGTTTGTACCGTTATCGACGAGTATGGACCGTATCGCTATGACATTGCATATCGTTGAAGCGTATGGAAGACGCATTTGTATTGAGGTTCATGTAAAAAGTATTCTTTACAATCAGTAACTTGCTCATTCCGTCATACGCGCTTAATGCGATTACTTTGCTTTGATGCAGTACGACAATATCGGGAATTTGTAAGAAGTATCTTCATACCCTCGCCACGATCAAAGACTGTAGTTGCAATAATGGAAGTACGTGATAAAACATTGGAGACCTCTGGAAAGAAAAGAAAAATGCTTCGTAAAAATATCCTGTGACTATAACTGCAAGTGCTTGAGAGGCCAAGCTCCGATCTCCAGGTCCACTTTGAACAAGTGACGAACAATCGGGTCCATACTGCAACATCCTTATCCGCAAAGCAGTATACGTGGCAGTGAATATTAATTCAGCGCCAGATTCATGAGCACGAAGTGCCAATGCTCCAACTCTTGATGACTCTGTACGGCGATAATGCTCCTGCACCAAGCGAGTCGCTCATCTTCGAAGATTTGTTGTTGCGAGCTTGACCGGTGTGCAACTTGTCAGATGTAGACCACCTGCCGTCCAATCATAGATACAGTTTAGTCCCGCAATGCCAGGATCATACTTACTACCTGAAGAGAGAGCAGGCGATTCTATGAGGTGTCCTCCAGTAACAGATGAACATGTCGTTCTGTGTTCTAGCTCGGGTACACCTCATTTGCAATACATGGTAGACAAGGGTGCTTGAGACGATTTGTTACAAGCTGGATGGACCAACTTGGTACAAAGATCAAGCCAGGAAGCTGCGATTACCATCTGATTATGCACACAACCCAATACGGATAGTCACCATGCAAGCCAAACTCACCGACTCGAGTCTGTGCGTGTATTCATTCAGCTGTTGAAATAATGCAGCATGTGCAAGATAATGGAAAACCCTGCGTAAAAGCAGAAAATCATAAACCCATAACCATTTCCAATCCCTTGCGTTTGCTCGAGGATGCGGTTGCTCTGCAAAAAGAATTCATTCGTGCACAGCCGTAAGATCAGCGGCGATTATACAGGAAAACGTGTTCACAAGCCGACATCTCACCTGGCTGACGTTGGACTTTGTCTCATAAGCATGGTGCTGAATCTGCTCGATATCGCTCTGCTGCTCCATAATTTTGTCCGCAAATTGTCCCATGAGGTTCGAGATTTCAGCCATTTTAGACTCCATCTTTCTGTAGACAACAGGGCAAACGACCGATATGTTACCATAAGACGCCGTTGGAGCACGCTCGCGCCACCTACTTTGCATCCTCGAGATTTTCCTGGAAATGTCGATGTAGTGTCACGTTCTCAACGGCAAAGCGGCGGCCTTCCTCTTCGGTAAGCTCAAGCTCGTCGCTTTGTGAGGCGAACATCGGTGGTTGCTGCAGCATTGAGTTTCGAGACGTTAGCATTCGGCATTCAACTCAGCTCAGACGTTAATTTCACCCTCACCTGCACGGATGCAGTCCGATTTCGTGTGTTCAAGGTGTCGCGGTGAGGTTTGTTCGTAGTTTGCTCCACCAGTGGTACATTTACTGATAGTGCGGAGCTAGCACAGGTCGATATTGCAGGCGATCCAGACGTCTGAGATGATGGGATTGCTGGGGCATCGGTATTTTTATCGAGCACGGTAGCGATCTGTTTCTTCGTAACTCCTACATGCCTCAAGCGTACAATTGTTTTCTCCAGTGAATCCAAACCTTGTCGGTCGTCTTCCGGCAGCAAGCTGAAGCATCAAAGGCACTTATCAGCGTTAGCTAGTCGTTTCAGCTGCACGAAAATATCGGACGGTGCTGACGAGAGACTAAACAACAAACTTACCGCGAGGACAGCAGGAAAGGCTGCTGGTATCTCTTCTTTTGCATCTGCTTGGCGCTGTCTGCAGTGCATTTCAAGCGCTACAACAACAAAAACAACAACAACCACACAAGACGTTCACAGTCCAGACTCTCCAGCGGCCACCAAAAACCAGCCATTACCTCTTACCTCTAGCAAATATGATACTACTTCTTTCCGGAACTCTTTCACGCTAGCCACAGCAGCTTCGTAGCAATGATTGTCAGTGTTTTTTCTCTCAGCAAATCTTCAAATACCAAATTCAGCTAGAAATATGTAGTAAGACCCACGCTGAACATCTGCCGCCGACTTCAAGACATCAATTCTACTGCTGCAGTTTTTAATGAGCTCCACTAAATCCTACAGTAATACAAAATAAATGGCGTCAGTACTTTTTGCTTGACATGAAGTGTCCCCTTTTAATGTTTTTTACTTACAGCGTCCAGCTCGTCCTTGTCCTCTTCACTCATCCGGGACCCTTTGGTTCGAACGAACCGTTTCGGTAGCAGATATTTCGGTTTCACTTGACTCAACAGCTTTTCCAATTCCAGTAAACTGCTCAGCTAGAAATTTCAAAAATACGAGATTGTTATAAAAACATAGGAAAATGCATATCACATATGACGGCATCTAATTTTTAGGAACCAAATCGAATTTTTCGGGTCAGTAGACGTACCAGCTCGGAGGCTTCCTGAACAAAAACACTTTGTTCGTTCGGGACGATACCAGGACGTATTGGAGCAAGCTCCCGGAAGCTCGGGGTCACGTCCACACGCATTAGAGCGACAACCTCAAAGTACTGCCGTTTAATTGGATCAATTAGAATATACCATTGAGAAAGCCAATTGGCGGTCGTAGTGGAATTATATTTTTAATACATTGCGCTTTTTATAAAAAAAAATGTCGACTGGACGATGAAATGTGTGGACCACCAGCAAGGGTATCTTCGCGGTCAAAAGCATAACGTCGAGAAACGCAGCTGAATGTTTTGCTATTTACCAATAGATAATGAAGCTAAATACAGTAGGCGTCGCTATTAAAAAATCGCACGGAGAAAACCGGATGGGATGCTACAGTATCGTATCGTTCAAAACAAACGCTGGTAACTATTCCGAAACTAAATGTTAGTGCCAAGGGTGCTCTAAACTGACTGTTACATAGTGTTCTTACGCCGCATGCACAGCTCAGTACAAGGCTCGTATGGGAAACAGAATGAACTACCTGAGCAATATCAGGGTCGTGCTGTTTTGTCACCAGGCCGAAGTAACCTTGGATAATACTCCACGATTTGGTTGCATTAGCTCGTGGCAAACACAGATCTTCAACACGTATCCCAGCACGACGAAATCGGACCAGCGTGAACCGTGCATCTGGCCAACGGGTGCACCACATCATCAAAGGTATTGCGGCGGAGGATACATTCACCCGCGTATTCATCTCCAGGTTTGGTCGATATGGCGCGACTAGCACATTCAAGAAAGGGCTGAAGGCCTGTGGCACGATAGGGGTAAAACCACATGACATTAGACGAGCGTACCCGTTCTTAAGGTGGAGGTAGTGTACAAACGAGTGCTTTTGTCAAACGTTAATGGTACTGTTAGGGCCGCTTTCGACGCTCGCTAGGATGCGCTAACTACTACCAGTAAAGATCGGATTACAATGGCTAAACGCAGCAATGAAAAAATCATTGACTAGAGAGTTAACGGATGTCTTCTACAGTATGATGTACGTTAGAAACTATCAGTCGAGGAGCAGAAGAAAAATGGAAAGTAAGTAATATTAATGCAATAGACACAGTCCTGGTTCACGACTTCTTCCTAGTGTGCTCTCTTGACACCATTCGTCCACGTGCATTACATCCAGCTGTGCCTATCCTTATCTACACATGTATGATCAAGACCAACGCTTGATACCACATGTAATCAAGCTTGGGATGATCCTGCAACCTCCAGTCCTCTAGTACGCTGCTAGTCATCAACCAGCCAACGTCAGATGAAGCAACCGAAAATAGCCTCTAAATTTTGTTGCAGCTTCATCCAGATACTACGTAGATCCCTAGTCCCTCGTAGTACGATAAAATCTGTATGCTTCACCTACAATATCGGCTTCCTCAGAAGGAAGATACGTCTCACGTAAGACTTTTAGCAGTTGAGCTGCTCGCTCCATCTGGTCGGGTAGGTCTTCGAGCAACAGAAGATAACCATACACTCTCTCCGCTGATCTCCAAAAATGAAGCAGTACATCAACCACCTCCGTGTCGTTAAAGCTCCAACGAGATCGATACACGTCCACATACCTCAAGAACTGTTTGAGTTTCTCACAAATGTCGAGCGCTGGCGTCTTGCCCATCGTCGCACCTGGTACTTCCAGACTTGTTGATGCAATGGGCATCGAACGGTAAACGTCTTTGGGAATTAAGCCAGACTTCGTCCACATCTCGAAAATCAGTGTTTCAGTCTTGCTTGGGTACTTGGCAAGTAATAATTGCTGCAGGTTCGAACAAAAGTGAAACATAGCTCCCTCAACTCGACAAAATTCAAGAAACGCCACCAGGTGTCCTGTGTCGCTGTGTTGCATCAAAAACTCGAGTACAGCATGTTCGGGATTGAACATGACCAAATTATCGACCAGCTCACCGTTTATTTGCCTCTTGTGCGAACGTTTCTTATAATTGAACCGCTCTACATACTTCAGCCACTGCTAGAACATATGATACATCTCAAGCCACGTCTGCTCGTCTTTTCGAATGCCACCAGCAAGAATCTCCTCCGTGATGGGCATCATAAAGAACACCTCGTCGGGGCTCACGTTAGCATCCAGCGCCAAATCTGCGACCAGATGTACATTGCCCGGGTACCTCATGGACAGCACTTGCTGCAAACGGTCAGCTAAGTCCTTGTGATCATTCTCGTATCGAATCCAAAAGGAAAATGCCGCCAGACGCTTTTCTCCTATCACACTCGCCATGTGCCCGACTGCATCCTTGTCAGTGTAGTTAGGATCCTCGACTTGGTTCGATTTAATGTTTCGAAACTGTTGACGGTCATCGGTTTTCTACCAGTATTGGTAACCGTGACCGGTTCAATCCGAACCGCCTGCTCAGCTTCGTATTTACGACGTAGTTCTTACGGTAATTACCATAGTTGATTAGACGCGTAGGATGATGAGACGCTTCACATGATTTATATGTACACCACATATAAATCATGTAGTAAGTAGTAAGCCCCGATAATCAATCACTTTCGAATGTTCCAACTTGTGGGCAATTGTCTTCCGCTCTGCTCCCTCCGGTCTCTTCGTCTCCCCTTTCTGTCTCTCCTCTCCCTTCGCTTCGTTTCGCCCTCACCTTGTAACAGGTTATGAGCCTATGCGCCATGTCTTCCACCACCAACGCATTCTCCAACGTCTCCATCGATAAGTTCGATGGGGACAACTATGCGACTTGGAGTCGGTACATGCGCGGCGTGTTTCTGACGAAGTCCGTCTGGTATGTCGTGAACCGTGAAACGACTCCGACCTTCACCGACACGCGAGCGTCCGATGAGTACGTCAAGACGAGCAACATCGCGTTTGGAATGATGTTGCTACACATGGGTGCGGATTATCACCATGTGCTTGACAACTGCGAGGAAGCGTGGGTCGCGTGGTCACGCCTGAAGACGCTCTACGGTGGGTCGCAGAAGGCAGGACGCATCTACCTCAAGCGACAGCTTTTCAGCACAAAGATGGCTGAAGGCGCGAACGTCATGCATCACTGCAACGAGGTCCTCAACATCACCGCCAAGCTTAGCGGCATCGGTGCGAAGATGGAAGACGAAGACGTTGCAATCTGTCTGAGCTACGAAAATGTGGTACTCAACATGGAAATGAGCAGTGCCGAGCTTCGTACCCAGGACGTGGTGAGGGTGCTGACGAATGAGCACGCCAAGCGTCAAGGAGAGAAGGGGACGACAACAGCGACTACAGTGAAGGCTGAAGATGCAAGCAAGGCGTTCAGCACCTAGCGTGAGCCCTACCAATGCACGTATTGTGGCAAGGTGGGGCACACGGTGGATCGTTGCTGGACCAAGCAGAAGAACGAAGGTCGAGGAGCCCGACGCGGCGGCAATGCCCGTGGACGAGGGGCTAATAACGTCCAGTGGGGACATTATGATGAAGGCAATGGCTACGATCGAGTGGCGTTTGCAGTTTCGTTCGAATGTGGAGTTTCGACGAGCAAGGACGTGTCTGGAATGTGGGCCGTCGACAGTGGTGCAACGCACCACATTTGCCACGACAAGACCAAGTTTGCAAGTTTGGCAGAGCGCAATGATGGCGAACTATTGGTGGCTGATGGCAACAAGGTGGCCATCAAGGGTGTGGGAACCATCATTGAAAAGGTGGTTCTGCCCAACGGTGAAGAGCGCGAGATCGAGATCAAGAACGCGTTATACGTTCCAAGTATGAGCAAGAACCTGCTTTCGGTGCCACAGATCAACAAGCATGGCAAGTTCCAAGTGGTGTTCGAAGGGTCCAAGATGTATGTGACTCGCAAGAACTCGCAACAAGTGGTGGCGACAGCGGATCTCGTGGATGGACTTTACTGGCTTTGTACGGCTCAGCGATCAGCAAATGTGGCAACAAGTGGAAACAGTTGTGCTGACCTACATGTGCGAATGGGTCACGTCCCAGTCGACGTACTTCGCAAGATGATCGCTACCAACATGATCAAGGATGTGAGAGTCCCTCTCAAGTCGGGTGGAGCAACTGCATGTCGAGGGTGTCAACAAGGGAAAATGGTCCAAAAACCATTCCCAAGCAACCACGACAAGCGCAGCTACGATACGTTTGAGCTGCTTCACCTGGAAATCTGTGGGCCCATGGAAAACGATTCGATTGGTGGCAGCAGATATCTGCTACTGATAGTGGACGAAGCCAGTGGATGTATGAAGGGCTTCTGTTTACGCGTGAAGTCCGAGAGCGAATACTACATCCAGAAGTACATCACTATGGTACAGACGCAGTTCAGTCAGAAGGTCAAGTTTGTGCGACACGACGGAGCTCGCGAGTTTGCAACCAACTCGCTTCAAGTGTTCTACGAAGACGAAGGCATTGAACAGCAGACTATGGTGCCATATGCACATCAAAGCAACGGCACAGCAGAGCGCGCCATTAGGACTATCGTCACGATCGGCCGCAGCATGCTCCATCATGCCAAGCTGGACAAGTGTTTCTGGGCTGAAGCAGCGATGACGGCCATCTACGTCAAGAATCGACTGCCGTCACCTAAGGTCGTACACAAGACCCCGTTTGAGATCGTCTACAACTTGAAGCCAAGCGTCAAGCACATGCGAGTATTCGGGTGTCAGACGTACATACTGACGCCAAAGGAGAATCGACTCAAGTGGGATACAAAGGCTCGCGCTGGCATCTTTTTGGGTTACGAAGAAGTGTCTAAGGCGTATCGAGTTTATGACATCGAGGCGGGGCAGGTGGTTGTCAGTCGCGATGTCAACTTCGACGAGTCCACCTTTGGACTTCCGTCGCCGATCACCGATGAAGATGCCGATGACCTGGACTTCGAATTACTTGACCTCAATGATGAAGAGCCGCGTCAGGTGGAGTACAAGCAAACAGGCAAGCGCAAGAGCCGCCTCAATGATGAAGATACAGCTGCTCCACGACCGCATGCAGTGCGTCAACGGCCTGGACTAGAAGAGTCAAGCGCGCCGGACGGCAACTCGTCACGCCAAGAAGAAGACGAAGAAACGAAGGATTCTGATGAATCAACTCCGCCTGTGTTTTGGCGTGCGAGTACGAATGCCGTTGAAGCAGCAGCGGATTTATCGGAGCCGTCAACATTTGAGGCAGCAGTGAGCGGCCCTGACCAAGTGCACTGAAGAAAAGCCATTCATGCGGAGCTCGACTTTGCGGTGTGTTTCTTGCAGCCAAGCTGCCTAACGGACAACGCGCCATTGGTACGAAGTGGGTCTTCAAGATCAAGCGTAAAGCGGATGGATCTATCGAGAAGTACAAGACGCGCCTCGTTGCCAAAGGGTTAAAACAGAAGTATGGCATCGACTACACGGAAACGTTCTCGCCCGTGGTCAAGTATGTGACGCTACGCATGATCATTGCAATTTCCAAGCACTTTGGATGGACCCTCGACCAGCTTGATGTGGTGACGGCTTTCCTGTGTGGTGTCATGAAGGAACAAGTGTTCTGTGTGATTCCTGAAGGTGTTGAACTTGATAGTGCGTTCGACTGCCTGGAATTGGTGAAGGCAATTTACGGCCTCAAGCAAGCGTCGCGCGTGTGGAACGAGACGTTCGACGAGTTTGTGTGCTCCATTGGATTTCAAGTGTCGGGCTTCGACCCATGTCTCTACATCAAAATCGTGGAAGACCAATGTGTACTGGTGCTGGTGTATGTCGATGATGTGCTGGTGACCGGAAGCTCGCTCGAGCTGATTGCACGCACCAAGGCCGACCTGAAGACACGCTTCGAGATAACCGACAGTGGCAAGTGTGCATTCGTTCTTGGAATTGAACTTTTGGATGGCGCAGACGGAAGCGTGACGATGTGTCAGCGCAGATATGTGAATGACATCCTCAAGCGTTTCGGCATGGAGGATTGCAAGGCTGTGTCAAGCTCAGTGGACATGAGCTCTCGACTTGTTTCGAGTGACGCAGCTACCAAGGTAGATGCCCCGTTTCGCGAAGCAGTTGGTGCTTTGATGCATCTGACTACTGCGACGCGCCCAGACATTGCGTATGCCGTGGGATATGTGTCGAGATTCATGGAGAACCCACAAGAAGATCACTGGATTGCGGTCAAGCGCATTTTGCGCTATCTACAAGGCACCAAAACGCATGAAATCAACTACAAGCCGAGTGGCAAGATCGACTTTCGTGGATATTTGGATGCAGACTGGGCCGGTGACCTCGCCGACCGCAAGTCGACTTCGGGCTACGTGTTCATGCTATTGGGTGCACCAGTGAGTTGGGGAAGCAAGAAACAGCCAAGTGTTTCGTTGTCGACGAGTGAAGCAGAGTAAATTGCACTCAGTCTGGCGATCCAAGAGGGCAAGTGGATCCATCGCTTGCTGTGTGAGATCATGACGGCTGCCAACGAGGACGGACCCGAGCTCGTGATCCGTGAAGACAACCAGTCGTGCATCAAGATGACGAAGAACCCTGTCAACCACGGCCGCGCCAAACATATTGATATCAAGTACCATCACATCCGTGATGAGGTCAAGCGCGGCGAAGTGAAGCTCGAGTACTGCGAGACTATGGTGATGTTAGCGGACATCATGACGAAGGGACTTCACGGACCACGCCACAAGGAACTGACGACGGCGCTAGGGATTCATGCGTGTTCGTATTGAGGGGGCGTGTTGACGGTCATCGGTTTTCTACCAGTATTGGTAACCGTGACCGGTTCAATCCGAACCGCCTGCTCAGCTTCGTATTTACGACGTAGTTCTTACGGTAATTACCATAGTTGATTAGACGCGTAGGATGATGAGACGCTTCACATGATTTATATGTACACCACATATAAATCATGTAGTAAGTAGTAAGCCCCGATAATCAATCACTTTCGAATGTTCCAACTTGTGGGCAATTGTCTTCCGCTCTGCTCCCTCCGGTCTCTTCGTCTCCCCTTTCTGTCTCTCCGCTCCCTTCGCTTCGTTTCGCCCTCACCTTGTAACAGGTTATGAGCCTATGCGCCATGTCTTCCACCACCAACGCATTCTCCAACGTCTCCATCGATAAGTTCGATGGGGACAACTATGCGACTTGGAGTCGGTACATGCGCGGCGTGTTTCTGACGAAGTCCGTCTGGTATGTCGTGAACCGTGAAACGACTCCGACCTTCACCGACACGCGAGCGTCCGATGAGTACGTCAAGACGAGCAACATCGCGTTTGGAATGATGTTGCTACACATGGGTGCGGATTATCACCATGTGCTTGACAACTGCGAGGAAGCGTGGGTCGCGTGGTCACGCCTGAAGACGCTCTACGGTGGGTCGCAGAAGGCAGGACGCATCTACCTCAAGCGACAGCTTTTCAGCACAAAGATGGCTGAAGGCGCGAACGTCATGCATCACTGCAACGAGGTCCTCAACATCACCGCCAAGCTTAGCGGCATCGGTGCGAAGATGGAAGACGAAGACGTTGCAATCTGTCTGAGCTACGAAAATGTGGTACTCAACATGGAAATGAGCAGTGCCGAGCTTCGTACCCAGGACGTGGTGAGGGTGCTGACGAATGAGCACGCCAAGCGTCAAGGAGAGAAGGGGACGACAACAGCGACTACAGTGAAGGCTGAAGATGCAAGCAAGGCGTTCAGCACCTAGCGTGAGCCCTACCAATGCACGTATTGTGGCAAGGTGGGGCACACGGTGGATCGTTGCTGGACCAAGCAGAAGAACGAAGGTCGAGGAGCCCGACGCGGCGGCAATGCCCGTGGACGAGGGGCTAATAACGTCCAGTGGGGACATTATGATGAAGGCAATGGCTACGATCGAGTGGCGTTTGCAGTTTCGTTCGAATGTGGAGTTTCGACGAGCAAGGACGTGTCTGGAATGTGGGCCGTCGACAGTGGTGCAACGCACCACATTTGCCACGACAAGACCAAGTTTGCAAGTTTGGCAGAGCGCAATGATGGCGAACTATTGGTGGCTGATGGCAACAAGGTGGCCATCAAGGGTGTGGGAACCATCATTGAAAAGGTGGTTCTGCCCAACGGTGAAGAGCGCGAGATCGAGATCAAGAACGCGTTATACGTTCCAAGTATGAGCAAGAACCTGCTTTCGGTGCCACAGATCAACAAGCATGGCAAGTTCCAAGTGGTGTTCGAAGGGTCCAAGATGTATGTGACTCGCAAGAACTCGCAACAAGTGGTGGCGACAGCGGATCTCGTGGATGGACTTTACTGGCTTTGTACGGCTCAGCGATCAGCAAATGTGGCAACAAGTGGAAACAGTTGTGCTGACCTACATGTGCGAATGGGTCACGTCCCAGTCGACGTACTTCGCAAGATGATCGCTACCAACATGATCAAGGATGTGAGAGTCCCTCTCAAGTCGGGTGGAGCAACTGCATGTCGAGGGTGTCAACAAGGGAAAATGGTCCAAAAACCATTCCCAAGCAACCACGACAAGCGCAGCTACGATACGTTTGAGCTGCTTCACCTGGAAATCTGTGGGCCCATGGAAAACGATTCGATTGGTGGCAGCAGATATCTGCTACTGATAGTGGACGAAGCCAGTGGATGTATGAAGGGCTTCTGTTTACGCGTGAAGTCCGAGAGCGAATACTACATCCAGAAGTACATCACTATGGTACAGACGCAGTTCAGTCAGAAGGTCAAGTTTGTGCGACACGACGGAGCTCGCGAGTTTGCAACCAACTCGCTTCAAGTGTTCTACGAAGACGAAGGCATTGAACAGCAGACTATGGTGCCATATGCACATCAAAGCAACGGCACAGCAGAGCGCGCCATTAGGACTATCGTCACGATCGGCCGCAGCATGCTCCATCATGCCAAGCTGGACAAGTGTTTCTGGGCTGAAGCAGCGATGACGGCCATCTACGTCAAGAATCGACTGCCGTCACCTAAGGTCGTACACAAGACCCCGTTTGAGATCGTCTACAACTTGAAGCCAAGCGTCAAGCACATGCGAGTATTCGGGTGTCAGACGTACATACTGACGCCAAAGGAGAATCGACTCAAGTGGGATACAAAGGCTCGCGCTGGCATCTTTTTGGGTTACGAAGAAGTGTCTAAGGCGTATCGAGTTTATGACATCGAGGCGGGGCAGGTGGTTGTCAGTCGCGATGTCAACTTCGACGAGTCCACCTTTGGACTTCCGTCGCCGATCACCGATGAAGATGCCGATGACCTGGACTTCGAATTACTTGACCTCAATGATGAAGAGCCGCGTCAGGTGGAGTACAAGCAAACAGGCAAGCGCAAGAGCCGCCTCAATGATGAAGATACAGCTGCTCCACGACCGCATGCAGTGCGTCAACGGCCTGGACTAGAAGAGTCAAGCGCGCCGGACGGCAACTCGTCACGCCAAGAAGAAGACGAAGAAACGAAGGATTCTGATGAATCAACTCCGCCTGTGTTTTGGCGTGCGAGTACGAATGCCGTTGAAGCAGCAGCGGATTTATCGGAGCCGTCAACATTTGAGGCAGCAGTGAGCGGCCCTGACCAAGTGCACTGAAGAAAAGCCATTCATGCGGAGCTCGACTTTGCGGTGTGTTTCTTGCAGCCAAGCTGCCTAACGGACAACGCGCCATTGGTACGAAGTGGGTCTTCAAGATCAAGCGTAAAGCGGATGGATCTATCGAGAAGTACAAGACGCGCCTCGTTGCCAAAGGGTTAAAACAGAAGTATGGCATCGACTACACGGAAACGTTCTCGCCCGTGGTCAAGTATGTGACGCTACGCATGATCATTGCAATTTCCAAGCACTTTGGATGGACCCTCGACCAGCTTGATGTGGTGACGGCTTTCCTGTGTGGTGTCATGAAGGAACAAGTGTTCTGTGTGATTCCTGAAGGTGTTGAACTTGATAGTGCGTTCGACTGCCTGGAATTGGTGAAGGCAATTTACGGCCTCAAGCAAGCGTCGCGCGTGTGGAACGAGACGTTCGACGAGTTTGTGTGCTCCATTGGATTTCAAGTGTCGGGCTTCGACCCATGTCTCTACATCAAAATCGTGGAAGACCAATGTGTACTGGTGCTGGTGTATGTCGATGATGTGCTGGTGACCGGAAGCTCGCTCGAGCTGATTGCACGCACCAAGGCCGACCTGAAGACACGCTTCGAGATAACCGACAGTGGCAAGTGTGCATTCGTTCTTGGAATTGAACTTTTGGATGGCGCAGACGGAAGCGTGACGATGTGTCAGCGCAGATATGTGAATGACATCCTCAAGCGTTTCGGCATGGAGGATTGCAAGGCTGTGTCAAGCTCAGTGGACATGAGCTCTCGACTTGTTTCGAGTGACGCAGCTACCAAGGTAGATGCCCCGTTTCGCGAAGCAGTTGGTGCTTTGATGCATCTGACTACTGCGACGCGCCCAGACATTGCGTATGCCGTGGGATATGTGTCGAGATTCATGGAGAACCCACAAGAAGATCACTGGATTGCGGTCAAGCGCATTTTGCGCTATCTACAAGGCACCAAAACGCATGAAATCAACTACAAGCCGAGTGGCAAGATCGACTTTCGTGGATATTTGGATGCAGACTGGGCCGGTGACCTCGCCGACCGCAAGTCGACTTCGGGCTACGTGTTCATGCTATTGGGTGCACCAGTGAGTTGGGGAAGCAAGAAACAGCCAAGTGTTTCGTTGTCGACGAGTGAAGCAGAGTAAATTGCACTCAGTCTGGCGATCCAAGAGGGCAAGTGGATCCATCGCTTGCTGTGTGAGATCATGACGGCTGCCAACGAGGACGGACCCGAGCTCGTGATCCGTGAAGACAACCAGTCGTGCATCAAGATGACGAAGAACCCTGTCAACCACGGCCGCTCCAAACATATTGATATCAAGTACCATCACATCCGTGATGAGGTCAAGCGCGGCGAAGTGAAGCTCGAGTACTGCGAGACTATGGTGATGTTAGCGGACATCATGACGAAGGGACTTCACGGACCACGCCACAAGGAACTGACGACGGCGCTAGGGATTCATGCGTGTTCGTATTGAGGGGGCGTGTTGACGGTCATCGGTTTTCTACCAGTATTGGTAACCGTGACCGGTTCAATCCGAACCGCCTGCTCAGCTTCGTATTTACGACGTAGTTCTTACGGTAATTACCATAGTTGATTAGACGCGTAGGATGATGAGACGCTTCACATGATTTATATGTACACCACATATAAATCATGTAGTAAGTAGTAAGCCCCGATAATCAATCACTTTCGAATGTTCCAACTTGTGGGCAATTGTCTTCCGCTCTGCTCCCTCCGGTCTCTTCGTCTCCCCTTTCTGTCTCTCCGCTCCCTTCGCTTCGTTTCGCCCTCACCTTGTAACAGGTTATGAGCCTATGCGCCATGTCTTCCACCACCAACGCATTCTCCAACGTCTCCATCGATAAGTTCGATGGGGACAACTATGCGACTTGGAGTCGGTACATGCGCGGCGTGTTTCTGACGAAGTCCGTCTGGTATGTCGTGAACCGTGAAACGACTCCGACCTTCACCGACACGCGAGCATCCGATGAGTACGTCAAGACGAGCAACATCGCGTTTGGAATGATGTTGCTACACATGGGTGCGGATTATCACCATGTGCTTGACAACTGCGAGGAAGCGTGGGTCGCGTGGTCACGCCTGAAGACGCTCTACGGTGGGTCGCAGAAGGCAGGACGCATCTACCTCAAGCGACAGCTTTTCAGCACAAAGATGGCTGAAGGCGCGAACGTCATGCATCACTGCAACGAGGTCCTCAACATCACCGCCAAGCTTAGCGGCATCGGTGCGAAGATGGAAGACGAAGACGTTGCAATCTGTCTGAGCTACGAAAATGTGGTACTCAACATGGAAATGAGCAGTGCCGAGCTTCGTACCCAGGACGTGGTGAGGGTGCTGACGAATGAGCACGCCAAGCGTCAAGGAGAGAAGGGGACGACAACAGCGACTACAGTGAAGGCTGAAGATGCAAGCAAGGCGTTCAGCACCTAGCGTGAGCCCTACCAATGCACGTATTGTGGCAAGGTGGGGCACACGGTGGATCGTTGCTGGACCAAGCAGAAGAACGAAGGTCGAGGAGCCCGACGCGGCGGCAATGCCCGTGGACGAGGGGCTAATAACGTCCAGTGGGGACATTATGATGAAGGCAATGGCTACGATCGAGTGGCGTTTGCAGTTTCGTTCGAATGTGGAGTTTCGACGAGCAAGGACGTGTCTGGAATGTGGGCCGTCGACAGTGGTGCAACGCACCACATTTGCCACGACAAGACCAAGTTTGCAAGTTTGGCAGAGCGCAATGATGGCGAACTATTGGTGGCTGATGGCAACAAGGTGGCCATCAAGGGTGTGGGAACCATCATTGAAAAGGTGGTTCTGCCCAACGGTGAAGAGCGCGAGATCGAGATCAAGAACGCGTTATACGTTCCAAGTATGAGCAAGAACCTGCTTTCGGTGCCACAGATCAACAAGCATGGCAAGTTCCAAGTGGTGTTCGAAGGGTCCAAGATGTATGTGACTCGCAAGAACTCGCAACAAGTGGTGGCGACAGCGGATCTCGTGGATGGACTTTACTGGCTTTGTACGGCTCAGCGATCAGCAAATGTGGCAACAAGTGGAAACAGTTGTGCTGACCTACATGTGCGAATGGGTCACGTCCCAGTCGACGTACTTCGCAAGATGATCGCTACCAACATGATCAAGGATGTGAGAGTCCCTCTCAAGTCGGGTGGAGCAACTGCATGTCGAGGGTGTCAACAAGGGAAAATGGTCCAAAAACCATTCCCAAGCAACCACGACAAGCGCAGCTACGATACGTTTGAGCTGCTTCACCTGGAAATCTGTGGGCCCATGGAAAACGATTCGATTGGTGGCAGCAGATATCTGCTACTGATAGTGGACGAAGCCAGTGGATGTATGAAGGGCTTCTGTTTACGCGTGAAGTCCGAGAGCGAATACTACATCCAGAAGTACATCACTATGGTACAGACGCAGTTCAGTCAGAAGGTCAAGTTTGTGCGACACGACGGAGCTCGCGAGTTTGCAACCAACTCGCTTCAAGTGTTCTACGAAGACGAAGGCATTGAACAGCAGACTATGGTGCCATATGCACATCAAAGCAACGGCACAGCAGAGCGCGCCATTAGGACTATCGTCACGATCGGCCGCAGCATGCTCCATCATGCCAAGCTGGACAAGTGTTTCTGGGCTGAAGCAGCGATGACGGCCATCTACGTCAAGAATCGACTGCCGTCACCTAAGGTCGTACACAAGACCCCGTTTGAGATCGTCTACAACTTGAAGCCAAGCGTCAAGCACATGCGAGTATTCGGGTGTCAGACGTACATACTGACGCCAAAGGAGAATCGACTCAAGTGGGATACAAAGGCTCGCGCTGGCATCTTTTTGGGTTACGAAGAAGTGTCTAAGGCGTATCGAGTTTATGACATCGAGGCGGGGCAGGTGGTTGTCAGTCGCGATGTCAACTTCGACGAGTCCACCTTTGGACTTCCGTCGCCGATCACCGATGAAGATGCCGATGACCTGGACTTCGAATTACTTGACCTCAATGATGAAGAGCCGCGTCAGGTGGAGTACAAGCAAACAGGCAAGCGCAAGAGCCGCCTCAATGATGAAGATACAGCTGCTCCACGACCGCATGCAGTGCGTCAACGGCCTGGACTAGAAGAGTCAAGCGCGCCGGACGGCAACTCGTCACGCCAAGAAGAAGACGAAGAAACGAAGGATTCTGATGAATCAACTCCGCCTGTGTTTTGGCGTGCGAGTACGAATGCCGTTGAAGCAGCAGCGGATTTATCGGAGCCGTCAACATTTGAGGCAGCAGTGAGCGGCCCTGACCAAGTGCACTGAAGAAAAGCCATTCATGCGGAGCTCGACTTTGCGGTGTGTTTCTTGCAGCCAAGCTGCCTAACGGACAACGCGCCATTGGTACGAAGTGGGTCTTCAAGATCAAGCGTAAAGCGGATGGATCTATCGAGAAGTACAAGACGCGCCTCGTTGCCAAAGGGTTAAAACAGAAGTATGGCATCGACTACACGGAAACGTTCTCGCCCGTGGTCAAGTATGTGACGCTACGCATGATCATTGCAATTTCCAAGCACTTTGGATGGACCCTCGACCAGCTTGATGTGGTGACGGCTTTCCTGTGTGGTGTCATGAAGGAACAAGTGTTCTGTGTGATTCCTGAAGGTGTTGAACTTGATAGTGCGTTCGACTGCCTGGAATTGGTGAAGGCAATTTACGGCCTCAAGCAAGCGTCGCGCGTGTGGAACGAGACGTTCGACGAGTTTGTGTGCTCCATTGGATTTCAAGTGTCGGGCTTCGACCCATGTCTCTACATCAAAATCGTGGAAGACCAATGTGTACTGGTGCTGGTGTATGTCGATGATGTGCTGGTGACCGGAAGCTCGCTCGAGCTGATTGCACGCACCAAGGCCGACCTGAAGACACGCTTCGAGATAACCGACAGTGGCAAGTGTGCATTCGTTCTTGGAATTGAACTTTTGGATGGCGCAGACGGAAGCGTGACGATGTGTCAGCGCAGATATGTGAATGACATCCTCAAGCGTTTCGGCATGGAGGATTGCAAGGCTGTGTCAAGCTCAGTGGACATGAGCTCTCGACTTGTTTCGAGTGACGCAGCTACCAAGGTAGATGCCCCGTTTCGCGAAGCAGTTGGTGCTTTGATGCATCTGACTACTGCGACGCGCCCAGACATTGCGTATGCCGTGGGATATGTGTCGAGATTCATGGAGAACCCACAAGAAGATCACTGGATTGCGGTCAAGCGCATTTTGCGCTATCTACAAGGCACCAAAACGCATGAAATCAACTACAAGCCGAGTGGCAAGATCGACTTTCGTGGATATTTGGATGCAGACTGGGCCGGTGACCTCGCCGACCGCAAGTCGACTTCGGGCTACGTGTTCATGCTATTGGGTGCACCAGTGAGTTGGGGAAGCAAGAAACAGCCAAGTGTTTCGATGTCGACGAGTGAAGCAGAGTAAATTGCACTCAGTCTGGCGATCCAAGAGGGCAAGTGGATCCATCGCTTGCTGTGTGAGATCATGACGGCTGCCAACGAGGACGGACCCGAGCTCGTGATCCGTGAAGACAACCAGTCGTGCATCAAGATGACGAAGAACCCTGTCAACCACGGCCGCGCCAAACATATTGATATCAAGTACCATCATATCCGTGATGAGGTCAAGCGCGGCGAAGTGAAGCTCGAGTACTGCGAGACTATGGTGATGTTAGCGGACATCATGACGAAGGGACTTCACGGACCACGCCATAAGGAACTGACGACGGCGCTAGGGATTCATGCGTGTTCGTATTGAGGGGGCGTGTTGACGGTCATCGGTTTTCTACCAGTATTGGTAACCGTGACCGGTTCAATCCGAACCGCCTGCTCAGCTTCGTATTTACGACGTAGTTCTTACGGTAATTACCATAGTTGATTAGACGCGTAGGATGATGAGACGCTTCACATGATTTATATGTACACCACATATAAATCATGTAGTAAGTAGTAAGCCCCGATAATCAATCACTTTCGAATGTTCCAACTTGTGGGCAATTGTCTTCCGCTCTGCTCCCTCCGGTCTCTTCGTCTCCCCTTTCTGTCTCTCCGCTCCCTTCGCTTCGTTTCGCCCTCACCTTGTAACAAAAACCACAACATATTCTCCGAATGAAGGTTGTCCGCCATGACTGTCACCGTCGCTCCAGTCGAAATGTCCGTCCACTCTGGACGGGCAAATTTTGAATGCGCATACCAATGTGACAGAAGAGCACCCGCTTTCGAAGTCAATAGCGACTCATCACCCCTCTCTTCATTCTCCGAGTGACCGATCTCGTTTTTCTCAATGTCAGGGGGTCCCAAGAGTCTCGACATGTCAGGCGCGTCCATCAGCAGTGGAGGAAGAGCGGGTTCGCGAAGAGGACCATCGTTGGTTTTGTTACCGTTCGTTGAAGCCGTAGGTTCTGCAGCTACCCACAGAATGACGACAGAGGCTGTCAACGAATGGCAGAGTAGACGCATGATGGCTGCTGCACACTTTGCAAAGTGAAAGAACCAAACTGCGAGCCCTTTTACACGCAAGGTCTGGATGATTCAGGTACCGGTCAGCTCTTAGCCATCGGAGTCGTCTCTATGATCTGGTCTCCGAACTTACTCTGATCCATCGAACAGATTTTCCAATTTTCAACAAAAAAGCCGGGCCTTATCACACCAACTGATTACATATGCGTGTAGAGTCTTTCGAGCATGTCTTCTGCGCTAGGCCATGTGCGCAAGGTCGCTGGTGGCTTTTCAGAACAACTTGGCAGGCCACCATACGGACCCCACCCACATATATGCGAACGCGAAATATTGCTGGTCAGAACACCACCACAACTGACATTATCAGTCACCAGGTCCACCAAGCGTTTGGGTACGATACAAAGGATTGAAAAACTGAATGAAATAGAATGTGGTGATACGCTGCTTGGTATGCACGGTAATCTTATATGGATGCAGTAGACCCAAGTGGTGTTCATGGTATGTGACGAGGGTAGCGCTCTAGACTGGGCGCATGCATCTGCGGCGTTAGCTACACGAGACGGAAACGGGCTTACACAAAATGTACAAGGAGAGCGCCTGTTACTATACATCGGAAGTCTCGGCACCAAGAGAGCGCCACATTCATTGGTGAATCACGTAGAAACAACAGATCGAAAAGAGACACCGGCGCTGCTAGCCTGACTTTGGGGTTGTGCAAACATAAACGCCGTGGAACAGACAGTTTCTTCCACCCTCTCTCGGTCTCCGTACTTGCTCTGTGTCATACGCCAGCGCCCAGACCTGGTCTCTGAACTCAAGATAGGGGAGCAAGCACTGGAGCTCGCCCTTTAATATAAGTAATCCAGTTCGGAGAAGTGAATCAAGTTGCAAAACACTATACAACAGTAGTAGCCACTGAAGAAGGAGTATGATGCTGTTAATTTCTAAATTAACCCAGAAGTATACTCCTGCAACGCGATCAGCCTATGCTTTTGAGCGTCCAGCATTTACTTATGTGATCATATTCACCTTTGATCGATTTTAAGTCAATCACGTACGTGCAGCACAATATTGACCTAGCCATAGAGTGACACCTATCATGCTAATTGACCTATGAGGGGGACAGGCTAGATCGTATTTAGTACGAGTAAGGTACACCTAACCGCGTTATTTACAGACAGACACACACACACAGACACACAGGTAAGTACGATTTAAAAGTTTGGCATTCAACCTTGCGCACACTCGCTAATAGCTTCATCCTTCGGGCTCGCAATTAGAGAACAAAGCTAACATTAAAGTTGCGCAAGTTGATACGGGACAGAGTCAGCGATACGGGAGACATCGGCGGCTATACACTTCCGTCTTTGTCATTTTTTGAGCTACGAAGGTCAGTCTCTTTATGTCATGGGACTCGAAAAGGCTGCAAGACAAACATTATAAGAGACAAGACATAAACTGATATGCACGGACGACAGAGGGGGGAATGCGAAGACGTCATTGGATTGTGCACAGCAGCCATAGATTCGTGGAGGCAAACCTGTCCGAGTGATCGCGTATTGTACAGTGCTGATAGGGTTGCGCAAAGCCGGATTTGACTTGACGTCAACTTTCATTGCACGTACTTTAGCCTATGTGTAAGCACCTGTAGCAGGAAGCTAAAACAGGCCATGTCTACTCTTTCTCACAGCAACGAGTGTGTTATTGATGTCGATTTTACCCTTCCTATGGCTATGGCTGGGTCTAATGACGTGCCAACCGCAAAAACATCTCACTAAAGCCAGCGATATATCTGCACAACAAAACTGCTGGTGCTCGTGGACGTATTGTGGCGCAGTAGAACGGGTCGAAAGAAGTTTTGATGGGCTCAGGAATGACAGTTGTCGATTTAGCCAGTTTTGCACCACCAGACAGCAAGACCAAAATCAGCCAGTTTTGCATACTGTAGTAGACAGCAAGACCATAATTTAGTCACCTGCTGACATTTTAGAAATCAAGAGAAGTGGATAGGAGCAAAACAAATCTTACAACAACCACTGAGAGACTGCAGCGCACAGCAACGAGACACACAACTAGCAATTTGATCGTAACACACCGACAAAAGAATCAATACCCACTTGGTAGCAAGCAATCGTATTTGGTTGCCTTTTTGCCGATCTTGGCGATTGTTCATGGGATGGTAGGCGGTTTAAGATGCCCTCGTTTGGGCTGTTCTGCGTCCTGATCGATAGGACGACTTTCAAGTTGCCAATAGAGAAAATGTCCAATGCAAGCGAGCGATGTCAGTGTCATAACAGCTTCGTTTTCAGGCTAAATATTACAACCGATACCATCAGGTTTGTTGCCGTGATGCCTTCCGGTCATTGTGTTATGCCGAGTGAATTATGTGTTACATCTTGCACTAGTGTCTCTATCTTATCGATAAGAAATAGAAAAATCTCCGTGTGATTTTTGTGTTGTTGGTTCGATCGGCTACTTGCGAACGAGCACTAATCTATATGACAGCGACGCTGTCTGTCGCGAGAAACAAATTATACCATTAGTAGGAAGGAGGAATATTGATAGATGACGACGATAAGTAGGCTGATGCAAAAGAGATGTTTTTGAGCCTACAATATACCGTTCTCTGTCATGTGCGTCAGTTTTGGCTCGGACGAACACGCACGGACTGGATTCTGGCTGAGCACGACGAGACGCAATCGCTGGTTAGCCGAGAGGCAAGATAGTAGATGTGCCTAAGGGAATAGATAAACAACTAACTACAACCTGGGATTGGTCAGTCCACTATGGTGGCTGCCCGCTTGGAGCCTTTTCAAATTTGGGAAATAAGAGTAGTAGGTGCTGTATCGACTAGCCCGAGTGCAAACTACTTACGCAGAGTAACAACGAGAGGCGTGTGCAGAACAAAGAGCAAGCCGAAGGTATGACGTGGTAGAAAATGATGATCATGATAATAATAAGGCCACGAATTGGAAGACATTTACTGGTTCTCGGGCGACAAATGTTATCGACCCGGACATGAACATGCTTTGTTGAACATAGAATACAGTGTTGTTGGCAGAATAATGCGTTCAAATAGACAACGTTGGCTTGACAGACGGAAAGTGTGTCAAGTATGGGGCAGTGGTGAGCTGCAGATCACAGTTGATCAACACCGTTGGTTCATAAAAGAGGAAGGCCAATCTATACGTTATTATTTCATCAGTATCCCACGTACAATCCGAAACTTCCCTCAGCATCATTTGACCACTCACTCCACAAAACCCCGACAAACTCAAAAGCTTCTACAGTGACGATGCTTCAACTTTCGAAATATCTCTCTCGACGCTCATGCGGTTTAAACATCTGAGAAGGTGACAACCGCGTAGACCGCTTGACGAGGGACGTGGCGGAGTTTGAACGCGTATGTTCCGGTAGCGACCACCGACTCGGTCACGATCATAAGTTGTGTAGTGGTCGCAGAATCAATCATGATCGCCAACTCGATCACGAATACAAGTTGGATAGTGATCGCAGGCTAATTTACGATCGCCGGCTCGAGCACAATCACAAGTTAGGTCACTATCGCCGACTCGATCACTTTCGACGACTCGATCACGATCACAAGTTGAATTACGATAAAAAAAGACTCGATCAAGATCACAAGTTGGATAGTAATCGCAGACTCTACACGATCGGGCTTTCGATGGAGTGCACCACTCATCATCAGAAACTTTATTGAAATGAGGAGGACACGTGCAGGCTACCTGTACATATAGAAAGTCATGACGGTGGTTTTTAAAATTTGATTGGTTAAAATTAAACGGATTCCAATGTGATTCTAGACACACAAGTGTCGTTCTTCTTCCGGATTTAGACAATTGGGCCACCTGACGTCAGAGATATACGACACCGTTGTAACAGGCGCCATTCCTGGAAGTGTTCGGCCAAGAGTGCAACATTAAACCCTACCCTAACTTCGATCGGACGGAGCAAAACACGCAAGGCAAGATCGCGAGGCGGCTCAAGTGATCAGAAGGAAAGTATGTCAAGTATTTATGGGCGGCTCAAGGCGATCAAGGCAGATCGCGGCGACCCTAGGAGAGCGCTATCCAGAATACGAGATCGGGTGAGAAATATCCACACGATCGACACCAATCTTTAAAACGGTCAAGCTCAGCATCGAGCCAAATCCACCAGGAATCGTGCATCCCGCCCTACCTACGGTTACACGAGGTGAGAGGGGAAACCAGAGCATGCTATCGGAGTATCCCCTCTGTTTGTCGGTCTTCTGGACACCAGTGAAGAGTCCAAATTGCCTCATAAAATCAGCGAACCCCACTCTACTACCTTCGTATTAGTGCTTCGAACTTGCGCACATGATGGATTTCAGGCTTTCTGCCCCATATTTCTTGATATGGTGTACGTTCAATTACGCTGGAATACGATCGATTCTTTAGATATGTCGTGTAATCCAGTTCATCCACCCAACAAGACGTCGCAAAACCGGATTCTTCCATCGTTGATTTCATTATGCCGGTAAGCGTCCGGTGCAGTCTTTCCGCCATATTCTATCTTGAAGTATTCGGGGGGGGGCCTAAAAATGATCGATAACATTTGCTTGGTACCAAGCCATCATATCATCATCAACGATTTCTCTACATCCGTCACTAATTATCGGCATTATCTTGCAGTCAGTACACTGCCGTTCTGCCCAAGTAATGTTACGCTTGGGCAGAGGATTAACTTTGCTTTTATCGTTTGTCTTCACGGTATAAACCGTGATATACCTCGATAACGCGTCCATCATAACTAGTATGCATGGAATATCGTATAGTTGTAGTTTTTAGGTAGAAATAATAAATCTGCGAATGCTAGTTCATTACGTTCAGTGATAAAACGATCAGCATATTTTCCACGGGATTTGCGCTCCCGTTTTTTCATATTTAGTGATAAAGCCTGTGTTGAAGCATACACCATTTGACTTAATTGGCGATCTTGAGTACGTTGTCCGATCTGAGCTTCCGAAATATCAGGGCAACATCTGGTCAGACATATTAGCAGTGTCGTAAGTAATTGACATCTCGAAATCATTTTTGGGAGTCTTAACACAATCCAGACTCTACTTGACCATGAAATCGGTCGAACCGTTCTTTCATAGGGGGAGATAACACTTGGATCCCGCTAAAACAAAATTTATCGAGCGCAATGCTAATCGTTTGCAGTGGTGTGCGAAGTCAAATCATATTTTGAAAATGGCCTTCAATATATATTTCATGCCTACATCGTGCAGCCCCAAATTCTAAGAACAAGCGCCGCTTAGTTAGGGCTCGAGTCTGGTCAATCTTGTACCATCAAACATATTGCATATGTACGTCCGCATAGACATTCCATCGGTCTGCTTCATCAGCTGTTGACCAAATTCTGCATTAACTTACGCATAAAAATCGGTTGCTGTACAGTTTTTTGATTATCCTCCCAAGTAGCTAATTGCACCTGGGTCCAATTCGGATTGCGTATCATAGCCCCGGTAGCGACTCGAAACACGTTTTTGTGGTGGTATGCCAGCTCCATGAACCTTTGATAGTACTACCAGTTTTGTCCGCTCCATCAGACTAGGCGACCAGTCTACTCCGAGATCTCAACTCCCCCGACGAATTGCTTGGGCTCATAAAACTATCAGTATCAGAGAGATAGCGGCGCGAATAATGTATAAATACTTGATTAGCTTCTTGTTACTACTATATTCGGCTCCATTTAGACGTTCTTGTTCTTCTTCTTCTCTACTAATTTGAGTTTAATGACTAAGCTATATCGTGTTCTGTCAAGTTGGCTTTCTTGGACTTCACCACATCAAGTGTTGAACTGTCAACTGCCTTGATCTCATCGATGTCACCTTACTTTACCTTAGTCGATGTGCACTCGATAACGATAAAGAGAAAATAGATTGAGAGAGCTTTCTCTACCGCCAAGAGAGAAGGAGTGATCAATTTTTTTTACCTTATTCCACCTTATCGTGTACTTCGTGCAAATGTTACTTCAAATGCACTGTTCACCATTGGTGCGATCTTTCGCAGCTTCAAAAGCAATGATTATTTGCTCATTTGACTTTTGTTCGCCTTACAAGCCCATCAAGTGCGGATATGAATTGAGGCTGCAACGTGTTTAAGTTACACGCGTGCATTCGAAGCCTTACCAAAGAGTGACATTTATAATGCCTACATCGCACTTAGCCAAACGTGTAAGGTACACCTATCATCATTTTCAGACAGACACACACACGCACGGACAGATATAATTTAGGTTTTGAGAATTTCGGTATTCAATTTGCGCCAAGTCACAACAGGCTTCACCCTTCGGGCTCACAATAAAACATAACGATTTTTTTTTAGAATTGCTGAAAAAGTTTTAGCCTTTGACAACCCCTAGGAGCAATAAAGCCTCATACAGAAGCCGTCGAAGCAGTATTGTTGCGAACATTATTAGTACGTCTTGAAGGATGAGGAGGATCGAAGTGATATCACTTCGTAAAAACACATATTGCATCAAATTGGAACCATCGGACACCTTCAATTCTCAGCAAACAGGGTCAACATCTTAGACCGATCAATAATGTATGACCTGACGTCTGTATTCATAAGTGAAGCAGCACTAAGCTGATAAGCCTACAACAAGCTTCATAACATACATACATATTGTGTAATTACAAATCTCGCCGCGATCACTAACAAAGATAGCTTGTATGCAGCTTGTACTTGCCTCATCGGTGTAGGCAAAAGAGCTCGGCAGTTTTTCCAGTCACTATTAATTTGAAGACTCCTTATCTGCTCGTGCAAGTAGTAGTCAAAGTAGTGATTCCTCTACTTATCGTACAAAATTTCTGTTCGCAATTTGAGATTCCACATATTGTATTCGGAATTAAAAATAGGATTGTAGACCTGAAGGTTTACTGAGTATAAGAATACGATCATTGAGTGGGATTAGAACAACGATGGAGAATCAATAATGAAAGCTCTCGACAGTTATGACAAAATGGAATACTCCCGGACTAAGAGGTACCGTAGTGGTGGATTGCGCATAGTATGCTCCATAGTATAGGAACATCGGATACTGCAGCATCAGTGTTATACATTTTGACTAGTCAGCTTAAACCTGAGTCGTCGTGTGACTTCGAGAACTAAAATGGTGTCTCAACACAACGAAGAAGTGGTCGGTGGTCGAGAGTAGAAAAGTTCACCGCTCCAGCAAAATGCTAACAACAACTTGGTGCAAATCACTGACGGTGAAGCAATCGTGTTGGCTTACTATTAATCGTCGAGACCTGGTATCTGTTCGACATGTTACCGATCATTACCATTATGAACAGGTACATTTTGTTGGCTGACGGTAAAAAGAACTTCTTTTGGTATCATAGTACGCTGCTTCCTCCTGCAGCAGCGGCTGCGCCTATCGCTTGACCTTCAGTAACAGCTTGTCCAATGGATTTGTTGGAGGTGATGACGAGCACGTCAGCTTCAACAATGGTGTAGAAGGTTGATGTTGATATGCCTGATAGTGGTGCAATTTTACATGTAAGTGGACTTGGAGAAGTCAAAACTACATCAGTCATCATGATGATGCGAGGTACAGCCATGGTGATGATGCCAGGTACAGTCATCATGATGATGCAAGACATCACTCAAGTTCAAGATGCTGAGGACAATCAAGACGAGTCCATGTGACCAAGGACAGTAATCAAGGGATGCATGTATAAGAAGTAGGCAGCATAATTTTTTGCATCGTTCATTCTCATAACTCACTTTACAAATTGCTATCTCAATCGTACTGATTACTTCCGTGCCTCCTTCAATATTGCTTCACCTGTTGTAACAATTTCCTTTTCAATATTACACTAGGCTTCAACGGGTATTTTTCTTCGTTAAATTTATAAAATTTATCATATAGTTTGCGTGAAAATACAATTTTAATCAGAAAAAGGTTAGAGTACCGGTCACGAGTGGGTGGGTCATTGTACCGGTGATATTTTTCGGCCAACCAAACTTATGACATTCTGATCTTGATCTGGTTAACCCAATCTGATTCTGATGATACCATTCTAAATATGATATACCAACACTACTTTGAATTTGTAAAAGCAACTGCCGACAGGCGATGATTTACGAAGGACGATGTAACGGAGGAGACGCATAGAGCAGCTTTTATGACATTCATTAATAAACTATATATTGTGTCTCAGTTAATGTGGTAATATTCTTGTGGTGAACCTATGCATACCACATTACACTACTGTTTTTTTTGCTTTACTATTCAAAGGAAACGCCTGTGAGAGTCCACTACCATTAAGCAATCGTTTAAAATGCGTGTTATTCGTCATCCCTAAACGTTGATTTTCTTTATTCTGGCTGTAACCGGGTCGAATCGTTGCACGAGACTTAATGTGTAAAGGCACGGAAAAGTCTGAGAAAGGTTCTAAGTGTGGTACGCACTTAGACCTTTCATGTGGTTGGGGTATAGCAATTGCGTATTTACCATAAAGTGTGTGTCACACACACGGATGACGTCACTACTTGACGTCATTACATGATGTCATTGAGGTACGTCATCAGCGCGCTTATATTCAGTTTAAGCGCGCTGTAGAGACGGCGTCTCATCAGAGCGCGCGTCTATCTTTTGTCTTTCAGCCAATAACAATTTAGATTTCTGCTTGATTGATTAGATTGAAATAAGTCTTTCATTTGCAACCTGATTGTAACGTGTGTACCGGAGGACGGGAAACCGCATCCTAGCCACACCTAGAACAAGCGTTCATCTATCGGTGAGTCAGTCGTAAGACTCACACCCGAACCTCGCTGCACGCGAGAGAAGACGAAAAAACAGCTTCCTCGCAGGTGCCTGTAGGTGTGTGTTAAGGTAGTGCGTGGCATCATTAAGAGCCCGCCTACACTTGGTAGCACTATTATTCCTTCTCACGACCCTTCTCTCTGTAAGCGTGTCAGTGAGGATGAGCCTCAATGTTGATTGGATCAATCTTCCCACGTCTCCCAACATCAGAGGGAGGTGGCTGAACACATGGCTCAGGGACCTGGTGACCAAGCCCTGGCTAATTTGTTGAGTTTCCCACCAGAGCACCACGTTCCTCAACTGGAACAATTTTTTTGAAAGGTTTGTGCTCGGACAGCGGGTGTCCGCGTCCGAGGCACGAATCCATAAAGTGGCGGGTCCATCATTAAGACTCATGATGAGCTTCTGCGCGAGCAGCCTCGTAAAGAGGCGCTCAACAGAGTTGTTAAGACGCTCTCGGCCCGGTATATTCAGCCGAGACCTATTAGGATGTACCCTCCTAAATTCGATGGCACGGCCGCCCGTGCTATTGTACACTGGTTCTTAGCCATGGAGCAATGTATTGTGGTGTAGCTTGTCGAGGACGATACCAGAATGGTATCGTGCGCTATGTCCCATTTGCGGGGTAAGGCATCAGAACGGCCTCACTCAGCGTTTATGGCAGACAGTAAAGCGTTCCGTAATGTGAGATCTTTAAGACAAAGATTCGCGCCATGCATCATCCACCGAACAACGAAGTGTTGTTTCAGACGCGCTTCCTTAGCTCGCAACAAGCGCGGGTGGATCTCTGCAAGACTATGTGCAGTAGATGCGATCGCTGCGGCGTATAATAGTGTGATTCCGATACCGGAACACATTAAGGTGACCACGTTCTTAAATGGACTGCGACATGTCCCAGCGCAACAGGCACTTTTCAAAAAGTGCCGTCGACAATAGAAGAGGCAATTGAAATTGCTTTAGTTGAGGAAAAATCCTACAACAGTGCTTCGGTAACGCCTCGGGCAAAAGCCGGCAACCGAAAGGTCTGAAGCCACTCCAATGGAGTTGGGAAACGCGGATGTTGTCTGCTACAATGGTGGCAAAGAGCGGCCATATGATGGCTCGCTGATATGCAAAAGTGAGTGCTCGCGCGAAAGCGTCTTGCAAGAAACCTCCCAAACCAAAGATTGGTGCGGAGAACCAGCGTGAGAGACGCTAGGATTGCACATTGACCAAGCATGGGTCGGGAAATACGGTAGCACAGTAAGGGTGGGATGCCCTACTGACGCGGACTCTGAAGCTACCCCAACGTTCAGAGTTGTTGAAAAAAGGGGTATCATAGTCCCCGAGGTACCAGACAAATGGTCCTCAAACATGATGTCTTATAGCCCTCGAGTATGGGGCTATGACCAGGTGGTGACCCTTCTCGTAGTTTCGGGCGCATAACAGAGCTTTGAAAATCTCGCGGCTCTAAATAAGATTCCGACAATGTATGAGGCGCTTTGCCAAGATGGAAAGCGTGAAGAATCGACCGTTCGTCTTGCGAACGGGACGCTAGTGAAATCAGATGGAGTTCACGTTAAACTTGCCTTCAGTTTTAGTGAATTCTCGTGCAAAGAGAAGCTCACATTGCTAGTCATAAGAGTCTGTATGACCTCACCCTGGTCATGCCTTGGTTTGAAAACACGACAGTCGATAGCTCTACGCAAGACATCGGAAAGGATGCGTTCTTTTGAGAGGCTAACCTAACTGATGATGTGTTCAATACAGTCAAGGGTGCCTTGACAGTAAGTCACACGTCACCAAGGATTAACTAGCTCGATGATTTTCGTGCAGTTAATAGCGAGCTGACAATAAGTAAAGTGTCGCTGGAACCGGCATAAAGCCATGGGTCTGGTGCGGTTGTAAGGGATACATTATCTATAACAGCAACGATACCCAATTTCAAGTCAAGGAATGTCGTGGTGTGACGTGCACCATACTAATTTTAAAGACGATCAAAGGCACTTCAAAAAAGTGACCTTTGGATTAGTCTCAGTCCAAGAGGACGGACCCACGAACGAAATGTTCAAGGCCGTCGACGAAAAGATGCCGGAAGCATCCTCGACGGAGGTGCTCCATCATGTCTTGGGATCTAGAAGATGAAGTGGGACCGATCCTGTCCGAACTAAAGGAAAGGAAGATCCACGAGATAGTCGCATGGGGTAGAGTAGCTCGGTAAATCTGTATCAATACAGCCTTAAACGCACAAACACAACAATCGCCGAGTTGGGTCGACGAAATAGGCTAGTACGTTAGGATAAAACCCCTTCGCGGTTCGCTTCTTCGGGTTCACTTGTGGCTTTCGCCTGACAGATTTCTCGCAACTGATTCCTCCTGAAGACTGCCTGAGATCTGCACCTTCTAAACCTCTCACTACTGTGACTCGCACCAATAAATGGGTGGATGTCGGCGTTATCACCCATTTACAGGTCACTGGGCGCAGTATACACCCGACTAGAAGACTTACGGTGTCCTTGGTTAAAGACACACCGACTCGTCGCTCGACGAGTCTTAAAGCAGCCGTCTATTGGGTCACTGGATCGTCGCTCGACGAGACTCAAAACGGTTCCTTTTATTAGGCAACCGGCTCGCCGTGCGATGAGACTCAAAACAGTGCCATATATTGGACCACCGGCTCACCGTGCGACGAGACTCAAAAACGGTGCCGTCTATTGGGTCAACGCTCGCCGTACGACGAGGTTCAAAACGGTGCCATCTATTGGGTCAACGCTCGCCGTGCGACGAGATTAAAAAACGGTGCCGTCTATTGGGTCAACGCTCGCCGTACAACGAGGCTCAAAACGGTGCCATCTATTGGGCCACCGGCTCGCCGTGGGACGAGACTGATATTTTGCTGGAAGCGAGTAATGCCTACCCCGGGCCAACTTAAACTCTTGGCACTTCCAGTCGAAACCTCTACAAGCTATGCATCTCCTTGTTCGACGGCAGGCATAATCCAACCCACGCAGGAACTCATCTGAAGAGTATACGCTTTAATAGGACGTGGAAAATTCTGCTCTGTATTACTATTTCGTTGTATGCTTGAGGGAGCCTATTGGATGACTCCCTTCCATTCCCTCTTCCTCCCATACAATTACCTAGTGACTTGGACAGTCGATCTTCCAGCTGCTATGCTGGACTTAAACTCTACAAGTCTCATCTCGACGAGCTTTATCTCAACGAGTCTAATGTCGACGATTCTTGTCTCGACGAGCCTCATCTCGACGAGTCTCATCTCAAAGAGTCTCATCTCAAAGAGTCATAACTCAACGAGTCTCATCTCGACGGGTCTAAAATCGATGGGCTTGAACTCATCGAGACTTATCTCGACACGTATTAGCTCGACGAGTTTCGACCTTCAAAATTAGTATATCTGGAACTGGTGCGTGTGGTGTAGGGATTTGTGACTAGGAGGGATACCAAGTCAAAAATCTCTACACCACACGCACCAGTTCCAAAGGAGAACTTGGTGGACCGTTGCTCTTCGTTCACAATGAACGAGAGTGTCTTGGAGACCGACAAGACAAAACGAATTGCTGCTAAAGGCTGGGACGCCTTAAAAAGTTGCCCGTTTTATGAAGTTATGTGGAATCACCGTGGTGTCTTTCCTACAGTAGTTCCGAACCGCCTACCGGCCGATAGGGGTATCAGGCACGAGATTGACTTGGAATCTGGCACCAAGTATTGTGTAACCAGGCGGTGGCCATTGCCGAAGGAAAAAGTCAACTACATCTACCAGTTCTTCGACAAGAGAGCCAAGGTGGGACATGTACGTGAGATCAAGTCGCCTCACTGCACCCTGACCTTTTGTGCGCGTAAGGAAACAGGTGGTTGGCGCGTAGTTAATGCTTACAATAAGTTGAACACGGCCACCATCCTAGCGCAAACACCGATCCCACGGAAAGATATTCTATTGAACTCAGTGGGGAAGTCAACTATCTATTCCGCATTGGATTTGAAGGGTGGCTACTATCAGGTACTCATGAATGTGACCGATGCAGCCAAAACGGCAGTTAGCACCCCAAGAGGTATGCTATAGGAGTGTCTAGTGATGCTCCAAGGGTTGAAAGACGCATCAGCGACATTTAACCGAGTGGTCGCTCATGCGATGTGTCCACACCGTGCCTAAGCGCCTCATAAATTTGAAGATGTGTTCGCTCATAGTTAAGTCAAGGACGGATTGAGTGAGATTTAATTGCACAAACGTCATTCGGAAGTTGTGTTGCAGACTCTGGGCGACGCCCAATTGTACGTCAACTTGCAAAATTGCATCATAAGGGTCACCAAAATACATGTACTGGGCTGCATCGTGGAAAAACAAGGTGTTAGAGCAGACCCATAAAATGATAAAGCTATTAAGTAAAGGCCAGTCCGACGACATGTGAAGGATGTGCTTCAATTCCTTGGGCTTGCTAATTAATTGCATAAATACAGCAAGAATTATGCAGAGCGAACCA
The DNA here is from genome assembly GCA_000173235.2 of Hyaloperonospora arabidopsidis Emoy2. Classification (NCBI taxonomy): domain Eukaryota; phylum Oomycota; class Peronosporomycetes; order Peronosporales; family Peronosporaceae; genus Hyaloperonospora; species Hyaloperonospora arabidopsidis. The sequence goes on from JH598169.1 coordinate 430,991, forward strand.
TAACAATGTCTGGCCTCCTGAAAAGAACGCAGAGTGAACTTGGTTTGAGGGTCAAGTAGATAATTTACCTCAGTGAATCAATAACTCGCAGAGGTTCCGGTCTTGGCTTCGCCGGACGCGGATAAGCCCTCTAGTGTTGTCTGTAATGCGATTAACTTCGCTATCGGCAGTGCACTTATGCAAAAAGATGATGACGACATTGACCGTGTCATCTCGTATCCGTCCTGGATTTTAAAGACTGCGGAGCTGAATAACCCCGTGCACGATAAAGAGCTACTTTCTATAAAGTATGCTCTTGTTAAGTTTCGAGTGCGCCTATTTGGCACCGAACCTCTTGTAGTTTACACGGATCATGCATCACTGCGGACCGCGATAAACTCGCCGCACCTATCATCTAGGATGGCGAGGTGGCTTACATTCTTCTCAAAATTTATTTTTCGAGTTGAATACAAGCCGGAGAAGTCGAATGTCTTGGCTGACGCGTGATCGCGCAGACCAGACTTCGAGGAACGACACGTTGAAGACGCGTCTCGTGCTGAAGCACAAATTGAGTCGTCAACACGGTCATCCCTACGGGTTGACCATGTGCAAAACACTCTGGCCTCTGATATAAAGGAGAGCTACATGCAGGACGAACATTATCGTTGGCTTATAGATCACTTTGCTGGACGAAAAGTTATTCTTACGTCGCACCTCAAGGCGAAGCATAACCGCTTTAGCTATAGTGATGGCCTGTTATAGTATCAACCGTCACCTTGTGATCCATTGATAATCGATGTCCCCCATGACACAGATCTCGAACAGAATATTCTCTACGATCTTCATGATGCATTATCAAGTGGTCACCTGGGCCATGAGAAGACATTCTTACGAGGGTCAGGTGAATTTTGGTGGCCACACCTATATCGGTGGGTAGCCAATTATATTCGATAATGCGAAGAGTCAGAGCATAAAGCCTGCACCTTCTAGTAGTGTGCCACTAAATTCACTGCCTATACCAACCGATTGTTGGAAGTCGGTCAGTTTAGACTTCATGTTTTGTATGCCGTCTGACTATAAATGCAGGACTGGTATTGTCGTCTTCGTTGACAGACTGAGCAAAACGATGCATTTAGCACCATGAAGCACCAAGATCTCAGGCAAGGAGGCAGCTTTCTTGTTACTGGATCTTGTGTATAGACTACATGGGATACCCGAGTCCATAGTTTTCGGACCGGGATCCACGTTTTACGTCAGAGTTTTGGCCTCATGTGCTTGAGCTGCTTGGTAGCAAGCTCCACATGTCTACCGCCGATCATCCCCAAATTGAAGGCCATACCGAAAGGACCAATCGTGTTGTGGCGGATGTATTGCGCACAATAGCAACTCCCAACGAATGGAGCAAATATTTGCCTTTCGTGGAGTTTGCTCTTAACAACAGTGTCCACGCTATTGCGGGTGAAACACCGTTCTATGTTAACGGACTGCGCCATCCTCGGACGCCGGTCTCATTTGTGCGCAGCCCGAGACTTAGTGGGGTTGACCCCCTCACTACGCTCGGAGCAAATGCGGAAGAGTGTAATGGTTTCGCCAATGTTATAGCAGTGCCGCAGTGATCACGACACAAATGACTGTAAAGTCGGAGTCACGACACACGTTGTCAGTGACCAAAAGCAATGACGATAGGTCATCATTAGCAGCAACAACCCATGACTGACCTCTTGGTGGTGTAATTGTCGAGCTGGATGCAAAGAGTGTTAGAGAAACTCAACGCTTGGTGGATGAGCGATTAGCTATCACACGTAAAGTCCGTGACGATATGACAAGCGCACAGGACAAGCAATAATAATATGCAGACTAAAGTGGTCACAAAAATCATGAACACTTTATAGTAGGAGACAAAGTACTATTAAGTATTATAAACATGCAGTTTCAGTACTACGTTGTGGTACTACCAAACTATTGCCACGATTTATCGGGCCTTTTACTGTGGTAGAGAAAGTTGGAGACCTAAATTATAGGCTCACCCCCCACCATACATGAAAACACCCCCCCTATTGGGTGGGGTCGTTCAAAGCGATATGCATATCCATAAGAGATTACATATCTGCATGGGTCTAACGTGAGCTATCACGTCGACGACCATGCGACGAACGACGGTGCCGTGGAGGGGATGGCGTCGATGGAACACTTTTAGCCGATTATTGACCCCCGCCCGTCCTCGGATTGCTGAACGTGGAGGACTGTGCGTCGAACGCGCGTCTCTCATCAACAAGCGCTTCAGACGGTCGACTCGGATCTTCAACCGGTCGTACCCTTGACGCACCTTCGTACGGACGTCGTGCAAAGTCGAGGTCAGTAGCGAAACTTGACTCTCGAGAGACACAATCCGCTTCTCGACAGCAGCGTCATGCGCTTGCGTCTGAGCAATCGACGAGTGGGCCGCGAGCATACGAGCATAGTCAATATTAGTATTGGGCACCACCGTCCCTTGTGGACGCTGAAGGGAACCAACGCTCCCTTGTAGAAAGGTTGATTGCCCACCGACGAATGAAGCAGAAGATTCAAAGCCTTGTCCAATAGAAAGGGAACCCCCAGCGTTTTGACTCTTGGGAGCCGGTTGACGCGTTGCATGTCAACGTGCCTGGACTGGTTGCCTCTTACGAGCAGGCACACCAGTTACACCCGCTCCGCTAGGTCCCAATGGACCAGCGGAAGCAGCGTAGTGTGAAGAAACAGGGGGTATGTTACCACCCACTAGCTTAAGCGCGCGCTACAGCGCGAAGTACATTCGCTGCGACCTCTGTATTGCCGCCATAGGGTGTGGCTTGGTACGTTGCAGGAATGCTTCTTCGTATTGGTCGATTGTTTCGTTGGGAAATAAAACGACAGAAATTGGGAAGGTAAAGCCAAGCCGCTATCCTTCTTCCTCTCAAGTACAGGAGACGCCATAATACTTATGTGCGTCAATAGCTGCTCGCGCTAAAAGCGGTGCAGCAGATCTATCCGCCACTAGCCGTTCGGTTGGAGAAGGCATCGGTGGGATACTACAAGATAAATATAGGCCTTCAAATTGGCGCGCTTGCGACACAGATGGACGGAGGTCCAGTTTCTTGTAGGAGCTTTATGCTCTGGTTCGTCGAAGTCGGAGTCCCCATTGTGGATGTCCTGACGCTCGGACGAGACGTTGACACTCAAAGGAACCTGCTGATCCTTCGAGGAGAGCGCTCGCTTTAGTGATCGTCGGGCTACTAGTAGCCGACTCAACATGAACGACCTTGTTGTTGGTAGACTGTGAAGTCACCGCAACATCATTAGAGATGTTTACAGGATCGGTTTGTGTATCGGTGAAGGGATAAACCGATCCATCACCGTGCCACATACGCTCACTATCTTCATCATCCATTGTTGGCGGCAAGGGAGTAGGCTCATTGTATTCTACCATTAATTCATGGTCATCCTCCGCACAAGATGCGTGAGGTGAATCACCATAACCTGTCGATGACGTGACCACTGTACTAGCAGTCGGCGTCGTGACACTAGCATCTTGTGTCTTCGTCTTTTCTTCGCGACGCACACGCTTAGTGGTAAAATATGTGAGCGTCTTTACAGGATACTCACCGTCCTTTCCATATTTAGATGGAATGAGAACGCCCGCGTTGTCGCTCAGAGAAAGCGCGCACTCACAGGCTGTTCAGACGAGCAATAACAGATAACGAGCGGCACATCCATGACGTCTTACTGTCAAGTGCTTCTCCTTCATTAAGATTTTCACAGAATGCGAACAATCATTTTGAAACGGGTGGGGGGGGGGTGTAATGGGGTCGAACCGTTGCACGAGACTTAATGCGTAAAGGCACGGAAAAGTCTGAGAAAGGTTCTAAGTGTGGTACGCGCTTAGACCTTTTATGTGGTTGGGGTATAGCAATTGCGTATCTACCATAAAGTGTGCGTCATACACACGGATGACGTCACTACTTGACGTCATTACATGATGTCATTGAGGTACGTCATCAGCGCGCTTATATTCAGTTTAAGCGCGCTGTAGAGACGGCGTCTCATCAGAGCGCGCGTCTATCTTTTGTCTTTCAGCCAATAACAATTTAGATTTCTGCTTGATTGATTAGATTGAAATAAGTCTTTCATTTGCAACCTGATTGTAACGTGTGTACCGGAGGACGGGAAACCGCATCCTAGCCACACCTAGAACAAGCGTTCATCTATCGGTGAGTCAGTCGTAAGACTCACACCCGAACCTCGCTGCACGCGAGAGAAGACGAAAAAACAGCTTCCTCGCAGGTGCCTGTAGGTGTGTGCTAAGGTAGTGCGTGGCATCTTTAAGGGACCGCCTACACTGGCTGCATTGATGGCACTGGCTTCGTTTTTGTCGTCATTGTGAGTGATATTTTTTTATTGAAGGCGTTTTCGTTGTATGCATCATTGTCAAATCGTGATGTGTTGAAAAGTGTTGCAGGCACTTTACGACCAGTTCCTCGATGTTGCCTTTGGAACGCAATCACCGTGATGCAATGTATCCATTTCTGCTAAAAAGAGACGAGATAGTTTTATGGCATAAATATGTACGCATAAAACAAGAGTAGCGTGCCTCTCGAGAGGGTTACCTCATCAAAATATTTACTCTCTTAAAGCTTTGCCGATGTATGTTTAATCACTGTGCTCTCTCAGCTTTAGCTTCGTAGCTCATTGACTGCCAGCACTCGCCATTATAGCAAATACAACTAAAGATTCGAAGAAGGGTAGGTATATCAAAATTAGAATGGTACCATAAGAATTAGATTGGGTTAAACAGATTGAATTATAAAGCCATATTTTGATTGGCCAAACCAAATCGCTGGTACACTGACCCACTCGCGACCGTTACGTTTAACCTTTTCCTTTCAATTATTAGGGTTTTCGCTGAAGCAGAGCGGTCAGAATCGGCCGAATTATAGCGTTGGTCTTAGTATCCCTTTACACTCCAGACCAAAAGTAAAGTACACCCCACGTTTTTTTTAAATATCTAAGCGACTATTACGAATTAAGAACTGCTATTTGAACATGATAGATCTGTAAGTGCTTTTAATAGATTGCATGTGTAGTCGACCTGTTTTAGCAGTTCATAGGGGGTATCCAATACGAATGTCGAAAAATTGACTTGGCCAAGGATAAGCCACATTTATCCATTCGACAATCAAGATAAAATACGAGAGAGAGGCTGTTTGTTAAATGCCATTCTGCAAGTAATGGGGGGAGGAAAAGAGCTGTCGTATGAAGAGCTGGGAAGAATCCGCGATCTGCGTGAGGTCAGGAACTCTATTAAAGCCATTGCGAGAGTATTAAGCGCTCGCGCACGTGTGTGCGAACTGCATTGAAGTTTCAGCAATTAAAGATCACGACAGGCCGTCCTACTATTCTTACAAGATGTGACTTGCGGCGCGTCGTGCAAGAGGCAGCGACAGGAAATTATATGTCCATCCAGTCGACTGACAAGCTGGAGCTCAAGCGCTCCGCGCGGACCGTCCGCCGCATCCTCCTTGGTCTAGACTGGCTTGTCTACACTAAAATGGACTACACCCTACCTCTCACACACGAGCAAAAGAAAGCGACACAGCTTTGGGCCAATATTTACGTGATGATAGGAACGGATTGGGACGCAGTTATTTTCTCGGATGAAAAAAAGTTTAATTTTGACGGGCCCGATGGTTCCAAGAAATACTGTCGTGGCCTGCGGTCCCCGCCTCGTGACACCGTCCGTAGACAGAACGGTGGTGGATCGGTCATAGTTTGGACCGCATAGTTTGGACCGCATATTCAGTGCGAAGGGAAAGTCTAAGATAGCAGTGCTAGCTGGGAAGCAAGCATCTGAGCATTATGTGTACACGCTATCGAAGTTCCTGCTTCCATTTGCAATTGCACTACGGTACCGACTACATCTTCTAGCAGGACAACGCATCGATTTATACGTCGGAGTTGACAGGGGATTTGTTGAAGATCAACAAGTGAAGGTGGTGAAATTGCCAGCACGTTCACCTGATCTGAACCCGATCGAAAACTTGTGGTCAATCTTGGCAGCGAAAGTGTACGCTAACGGAAAGCAGTATTACAATGTCAACGAGATAACAACGGCTATTTGTCTGAGTGGGCAGGTATTGAGTCGGAAACCCTGCGCAATCTCGTTAATTCAATGCCATACGATTCATTGAAGTCATCGAGCTGCGTGGTAACAAGACCCATTATCGAATAAAAGCAGCCAGTCACTCGTATTCAATCTTGATTATTGTATGGATAAAGGTAGCTTATCTTTTGGCCATGTCCTTTTTTTTACATTCGTTTGGTAGACCCCCTATGAACTGCGTCGACTCTATTAGACATACTTACAGATCTATCATATTCAAATAGCAGTTCTGAATTCGTAATAGTCGCTGAGATATTTAGAAAAACGTGGGGTGTACTTTACTTTTGGCCTGGAGTGTATTAGGTGCGTAATTTGTGGGTACTGTGGTGGCGATAGCAAATACGTTTGATGAATCTAGCAATTCCCTATAATTTATGAGGTGAAAAGCGCCAAGACTTCCTAAATTATTCGATTAAAACGTGATCTAATTATTAGATAGAGCACATCATTCTTTAAATAAGGCATTTATCGCTATCAGGAGAATTATCAAATCCGTTTCAAACCATATAATACTCCTCAGACTGTCAACATACCATGTCATCCGGTCGAGACGAATAAATCCGTCTGTACTTCTTGTGAAAAACAGTGGCGATGCATTGTTCACACATGTATACACAACCGTGCGAGCTACTAGCTGCCGAAAACGAGTACATAGGTCCGTAACGTCTAGCCTATCTAGTAGCTTCCGTGAGAATCCTAGTATTGTCCGAGGCTTTATGTCGACGAAACCCTTTTTAATTTTATTTGCGCTCTAGATCCGACTCCTGACCTGCATTCGCTCTTCCTGGTTCGTCTAACTTGTATACTTTTGCGTAGTATACAGACGTTGAATGAAACAGGTGCTCATTTGTCATTGATGTTTTAAACAATAGGAATACAATCGCATGTTCTTTGAAGGTCGACTATCAGGCTGTGAAGTAAAGTGGAGTAAGCGCATGACGCTCTGGTGCGTCGCGATAGTGTGTCTCTGTTGGGTTGTTTAGTTTGTTGTTTGATACAATTGATGGATTCAATTGATTCTCGCCTTATGCCTGCTTCTTACCACTTACATTTTGTGTATCCGATAGTGCAGGACTGTGCACTTTCCAGCCTCGTAGTGGGTTTTGCTCCATTCGACTAAGGTACGAAAATGAGGCAGCAGTCACGTGAAAATGCCTTGATGATGTTCTGCACAACATCAGTGTTAGTTGAGTTCATTGTTGTGTCTGTTTTGTTTCTTACTGTTTTTTCGCAGCGAACCGTTGTTAAAGCTACGACCTCGAAGTGATCTGGTCAACACTTTGCTGGTGAGGTGGCCAACGTTTGATGTTTTGTTTTAATATAACACTTTTAACTGGTTATGTGGTTCGTCTATGATGACGTAGCATGAAATGATTCACGCGTACGTTTTCGTGGCGACTCCCGTGCGAGATCATGATGACCATGGTCCACTCTTCCAGGGACACATGAACCGGATCAACAAAGCCGCGCAGACCAGGATTACGGTTTTCCACACTTTTCACGACGAAGTAGACTCGTACCGTCAACATGTGTGGCAGTGCAATGTAAGTATATATACGTTGAGCACATCATACTGCTGCTTCACTGTTACAGATCAGTTTTGACGTATCGCAGGGTTCGTGTCGGCGGACTCCACCGTACTTTGGTCTTGTCAAAAGGTCCATGAATCGCGCTCCGGGACCGACTGATCGCTGGTGGGCTAACCACAAACAGCGTTGCGGAGGAAGCTACTGCAAAATTAAAGAACCGGCGGAGTTCACGGCAAAGCAGGCAAAGAAAAAGGAGAGGGAAGCTGTTCGCGAGGAAAAGCAAAAGCAGAAAGTCAGGAAAGCAAAGGCGGCAGTGAGTATGAAAGAGTTTTTTCCGTTGATCAAGCAGAACACTGACGACAACTCGACTGGAACGGCACGTAGCGATGCCAGACTCCCACTTGTGGAGAAGAAGACCACGCGTCAGCATGATACCGACGTTCAGAACAACAAGAAGCGAAGAGAGGAGTCTGTAGGCGGTGGTAAAATTATAGCCCAGCCAACGCCAGAGGTTTCGACCTTCGCTTCAGTCGTTTTCGCTGCAGACGGAGATCATGACGGGTATTTCTTAGTTGGTGACATCCGAGCGCTCATTCCGACAATTCCAGCACAGTCGCCGAATCGTGTCAATCGAGAAGACAATCGTCGTGAAGCATCTGAGAAGATTGAAGGTGGCGGAAGTATTCGTGCGACGAGCAATAGTGCACAGGTTGCAGGGCCTTCTGCTATCGTGGATTTAACCGTATCGGACAGTGATACGAGTGATGACGAGCGAGTGGAAAATGCTGCTTTGACGAAGCTGTCTCGAGGTATTGCTGACAGTAGACCGACTGCAAGCACAAGAAACGTGGACGTCATCGAACTTGAATGATCCACATTTCAGCCTTGCTTAATCGACAAAGATGCTCGATTTCGCAGTGCTTGGGTATATGCAGCCGAATGTGAAGACCGTGCAGAGTTGCGTGCAAATCGACAGTAGGGACTCTCAACGAGATGCCTAGAACTGGAACACAATTTGGACGGCTCGATGGTGCGGGATACGATCATCTAGATCAGCTGCTTCGTCATTCAAACTTTTCGAAGTCTGCTCGTCGGTGCGAACGGTTGCGATCGTCAGGACGACTGAACGGACTGCTATAGTTCGACACAAACACGCAATTTGTCGATTGAGAATCAGTAGAGCTATTATTGTCACGTATCCTCATCATGCCCATCACAAAGTCATATGTGTCTGCTAGCTGACAACATCCAGCTCAGAGACATGCTTCCGCTATGCGACCATCTATGCTTCACGCCGCTCACTTTCGCGATGACTCTTTAACACCGCTTTGACACTTCAACTATTCCGCGTAGCTCTTGCGATGAAACCTCAAAGGTCGATCTCAGTCTTTTGTTCAGTATCGCATGCGCTCGACGTCCTGCTTTTGGGTTCTTGATCGCTTCTGTCCCATTTTGATGAGGCTATTTTTTCTGTCCAGGTTTTCCGAAGCCCCAACGTTCCTGCTAATGTCACTCGGTTCACATGTATCATCCATCCATCATCAAACAACTTGCCATTTTTTCTGAGGAAGCGTCTTTGATTGCTTTCTACAGCTCTCCTGTCGCCTTGAATCCCCACTGTAGCAAAACAATGATGCATGCAAATGGCATTGCATACATCAACATTCTGCTCTCACTCAAGCTCAAGCTGAGCCAACTCGACCGCAGGCGCACGCCTGCTCCTACATGAACACCTCACCCGCCAGCTTCCCACGTTAGCGTCTTGCGACCTGTTGCAGTACAATCGATTAATGATACATCCTAGTCGTCATCACGGCAATTGTTGCCCAGAACAATCGCAACAGTCGACCGGACGAAGGGGACGGTGCGACCCTTGGCCCCTGTTCAACCCCAAACTTAGGCGCAGCTAGATCAATGAATCACCAACAACCACAAAAATACCTCATAAATCCCAGCCATGTTGTCAGCCATATCTACACCACCGGAAACCCGATATACAGTCCAAAGACCACTTGTTCAATAATCTAATGGCGTTTCTTCTTGCCGCGGCGTTCACGACCTTTCTGTGCGTTGGGGTTCATGCGCCCATAGCCGACAGTAATACTGGTCTGCTTCTCGGCTTTCACGCCAAGATCGTGCGCTACATTCTCACCAAAAGCGCTCTGCATCACCTTTTTATGTTGGCGCTGACGTTGGCCCCATATACCGACCAACAGCTGATCCTCACGGAGTAGCAAATCACCGCTACGTCCACCCTTGGGCTTGGGCAGCGAGAACTTGGTGCCTGACAGTTTTGTGGGGCGATTTGACCGTGTGTAAAAAGTCATGTGACCATCGTGGTCCAGACTGTACGACACGCGCTCCATAGTGCTGTTACCACACTTGGGGCAGAACAAGCGCTCCATCTCCGTGGACGTCGTGAAGCAAGCAATGCAACGCAGAATCCACTGCTTTACACGCTTGATAATCATACCGTCTGCCGACAAAAGTCGAAGTCCAAGCTGCAGCATCACATTCTGCATTGAGAAGTCCGTAGTAATGCATGCCACAGCAAGTCGCGACGTGATTTCTTCCAGACCTTTACCGTCGCCAAACGGAGACGCTGTAAACTTGACGTAGTTGTCACTAGTAATCCAGTTCTTGCCGTCGTCCTCAGCAGCACCAGCATTACTCGACGCCGCAAACCGGCCCATAATGCGTGACTTGACGTCAGCGTTGCGAATCGATTCACTGATCACGTGCTCAGTGGCAGGCTCGGTCGGCTCCGTGCCTTCAACAGGCTGCTCTTCTTGCGCTGCCAGGTCATGATAAAACGAACACTTGTCACCGTACTTGCATCCCTCCGCGGTGCTGTAAAACTGACACGGAATATCCACTTTCTTCGTCAGCGTTGCCTCAGCACCCTCCACACCATATCCAACTTCTTCGTCGTGTGTGAATCTGCACGCAGATCCAAACTTACACCCGATGGCCGAGCCAAAGTATTTGCATGGAATCGCAGTCTGCGATTCACCAACAATCTTGCCGTTTGCATCGCGCGTTATAGTCTGCGACCGTTCGGGCCTCGAACACAAATGATCCGAGCCATTCGTCTCAACCTCGAGTTGATACGACAGCGCCATGACACGCAGGTCCGTCAGCGACAAGTACGAAAAGTCGCCAGTTTTACGGGAAAAATCGACCACTGCCTTCATCGCGTCGGCTGACGGCTCACGAGTCTGCAAAGTGAACGGCAGTCGCTCTAAAAGACTGCGCGACTTCTTGTCTCGAATCTCGGTCAGCACGTCCGGCACAGTCCAAAAGTTCTATAACGAAACAAAGTGCGCGAGAAAAAGAGTATGCACCTAGATCAATACAAACACTAACACGTCCAGTCTAATTCAACAATGTGTGCAGCATGGACTAAGCAGCAGTAGTACCTCGGCCAAATCCGTCACATTTGTGCCTTTAATGATTGCACCAGAGTCAATAATCAGGTGCAAAACCTTCTTCTTGGTCGGTACAGCGCGCGAAGAAGCCGCCGATACTACGTCAGAGCGCTCAGTAGGTTGAGGAGGTTCAAGATACCCAGTAGCAGCTGCATTAATCGACTGGCTGGGCTTTACAGACGCTGGCACGTGCTCACCTTCGGTCGCCGTCATGCAGGACATGATCTGGATGCCAACCAATAGTTGTCGAAGTTTCAGCCAATGAGCGCAGAGCTGGATGTCGATTGACGCGATAGTTAGTGTGGTGTACCCAACTTCCGGTTTGGCCTTCTTTCCAGCAAATCCCATTCCATCCAGCCGGACTGACATCGTGTATACCACATAGGGTAACTTGTATACCGCGTTTCGCAGCTTGTATACACACCGCTATCGAAAGATTTTAACGCGACAGAAGATCTCGGCATGGCGCACGTGTTCGGCGACGATGAGAAAGAGTCAGACTTTGGATACGTCTACAAAGTCTCGGGTCCCCGTACGTGTCCTCTTCTCTCCCCCCACTCCTTGTCCCTTTTCCCTTTCCTGCTCCCTTCTTCTCTATCTTTGTCGCTGTCTTACAATATTTTTATATTTTTGATATTACAATTATTATAATCATTATAATTAATATGACACTGGTTGTTATTGTTGTCTCGTTTTGTATGCACCTTCGTTATGTACGTCTCTCTCTCGTGCTCTTATTAGTGGTGATTGCGGAGAACATGCACGGCGCTGCCATGTATGAACTGGTAAATACGCTACCAGATTTACAAAGCCATCTGTGTCGATACTATACTAAGCACCTCTCTTTCTCTCTCTGTGTCTCTATCGTTCAGGTCCGTGTTGGCCATGACAAGCTCGTGGGAGAGATCATTAAGCTGGAAAACACCAACGCGTCCATTCAAGTGTACGAAGACACTTCTGGGCTGACAGTGGGGGACCCTGTTGAGCGTCGCAAGCAGCCGCTGTCAGTGGAGCTCGGACCAGGCATTGTGGACAATATCTTTGACGGGATCCAGCGCCCGCTGCATGCGATTAGTGAACTTACGAAGGACGTCTATATTCCTCGTGGCGTCGACGTGTCTTCCCTAGATGCTGACAAAATGTGGCGCTACAAGCCCGTGAATGTGCGGGAGGGCGACCCGATTTCTGGTGGCGATATCTTTGGTCTCGTCCATGAAAACGACATTCTGCACTCGCACAAGATCATGTGTCCACCCAATGTCTTTGGTACTGTCGTCAAGATCTATGGTGCTGATACCGACAGTCATGAAGAGTTTACGCTCAAGGATACGGTACTTGAAGTACACGACGACACCACTGGCGTCACGCACAAACTTGGACTTGCACACATGTGGCCTGTGCGAAAGCCGCGTCCGGTAGCAGAGAAGCTTGCTGGTAACGTTGCTTTGACGACAGGCCAGCGTATCATCGATGCATTGTTCCCATCCGTTTTGGGTGGAACGTGCGCTGTCCCGGGTGCGTTTGGGTGCGGTAAGACTGTTATTTCGCAAGCCCTGTCCAAGCACTCGAACTCCGATGCTATTGTGTATGTTGGTTGCGGCGAGCGTGGCAATGAGATGGCGGAAGTGCTGAACGATTTCCCTGAGCTAACGATGACTATTAACGACCGCGAGGTGCCTATTATGAAGCGTACGACGCTGGTGGCAAACACCAGCAACATGCCTGTAGCTGCTCGCGAGGCTTCGATCTACACTGGTATTACACTTGCCGAGTACTTTCGTGATCAGGGCATGAATGTGTCGATGATGGCTGACTCGACGAGTCGTTGGGCCGAGGCTCTGCGTGAAATCTCGGGTCGTCTGGGAGAAATGCCTGCTGACAGCGGATACCCAGCCTATCTGGGTGCCCGTCTGGCTGCGTTTTACGAACGCGCCGGTCGAGTGGCGTGTCTGGGTAGTCCCACGCGTGAGGGTAGTGTCACTGTCGTGGGTGCCGTATCGCCTCCTGGTGGTGACTTTTCTGACCCTGTGACAGCGGCTACTTTGAGCATCGTGCAGGTTTTCTGGGGCCTAGACAAGAAGCTGGCTCAACGCAAGCATTTCCCATCCGTGAACTGGCTCATCAGTTACACAAAGTACATGCGTGTGCTTGAGCCGTTTTTCAACAAGATTGACCCTGAGTACTCCTCGTTGCGTACAAAGTGCCAGGAGATCTTGCAGAAGGAAGACAACTTGACGGAAATTGTGCAGCTGGTCGGCAAAGAGTCGCTATCGGAAGATCAGAAGGTGATTATGGAGGTGGCTAAGATCATTCGGGAGGATTACCTGCAGCAAAACGCTTTTTCGGACTACGACTATACATGCCCGTTGGTGAAGAGTGTGGGCATGCTGCGATCGATCATTTTGTTCTACAACTTGAGTCAGAAGACGATTGCCGACTCGCCACCTGATGCCAAGGTGACGTGGGCTCAGATCAAGACGTCAATGAACCCCGTGCTGCAAAAGATCATCCAGACCAAGTTTCAGCTGCCCAAGCAGCCAGAAGCCGAGCTCAAGGCTTTTTTCCGTGGTCTGGACGAGGAGGTCGAGCAAGCTTTTCAAACGCTGTCGGACTAGGCGAAATGGGGACAAGTCGCTGAGGGGGATAAAAAAATTGCACGTTGAAGGGTCATGGTAAAAAATACAAAAACGGGACTTGTTCCTGGTAAAAACGGGCATCCAAATCCTTTTTATACGTTTCTTGAGTTGAGTTTCGCTTTTCTCTGACCGCTCCTCCCACCACCGTTCTGCGTGCGAATATAAAAAAGCTTTCTGAATAGTTCCCTCCACGGTTTCTGATTCGCTGAAATCTCGATACACTCTGACTTGATTGGGCGATATGTCGACTCGATCTGCTTCATCTTTCCGACCTTTTAATATGGGCAACAAACCGGGCACGGGAGCTCATAGGCATTCGACGCGCTCCGCGCGTCTTGTGCCCACGACTGCGCACCGGCAAAGCGCCATGTACGGTCATCTTTACGTTAATGTTGCTGTTGATGGACTAGAAGCTTTGATCCTGACGTTTGGCGCGTTTTAATTGGCAGATGCGGCCCGCAACGGACCTCGCACCAAGGTATGTACCAGATACCTTGTTTAAGTGCACGAAGGCTGACGAAAATGTCGTTGTTGTTGCTGATATGTTGCTCGTAGGACCGATTGTGCAAAAGTCTCCTCTGCTGACGCCTCTACGTCCGCGTCCGCAGGAGTCGAAGTCCCCGTCTCCATGCTCGTCAACAGCTTCGACGCCTACGGGTGACCAGATAATTTCGAATTGGAAGCTCTTTAATGATCTTGAGAACCGAGAAGAGGCGGAAGCCGTGAGTCCATTTTATGTCTTTAGAATGGGTACTTTTTGGAGTTTTAGGTTTCTGACATTTAATGTGGTGCTCTCTTTTTTTAACCTACAGTTGGAGCTGTCACTGTTTCTACATGCACTCGTAAACTACATTCCTGGTCTTGATGGAGTAAAACCGAACGAGGCATCGGACGATTGTCCCATCTTTCAGCCTGAAACGGGCAACATTGACATTGCCAACATGTACGTACAGGGAAACGAGCTGGACAAAGTCATTACGCTTCAGAATGTGGAAAACTTGATTGACTCGTGTCGCAACGGGCGAAAGATCCCACGAAATGTTGTGGTTCGCGTGGTCACCGAAGTGACGGCACTGCTTCGGCAGAGTCCGACCATGGTGGAGTTTACGATTGCACCTGCGAAACATGTTACCGTCATTGGCGATTTGCACGGACAGTTAGATGACTTACTACTGATTTTTCGTGAAAACGGTCTACCATCCAAGTCCAACCCATACGTGTTCAATGGAGACTTTGTCGACCGTGGTGACCGTGGCGTGGAAATTGCTGTCATCATTTATCTGTTTAAACTGCTGTATCCGGGTCATGTTTTGTTGAATCGCGGCAACCACGAGGAAAACTCGATCACTCAACTGTTTGGATTCATGAACGAATGTGATGTCAAGTACGACCGATATGTGTACGATCTCTTCTGTGAAAGCTTTCGTTACCTGCCCCTTGCCACACTCATTGACGAACGTGTCCTCGTCGTGCACGGCGGTGTTCCGCGTGACAATATGTTGATCAAAGACTTTAACACGCTAGACAGGGCTGGCTACGATCTCGCGCGGTACCGTGACAAGCCTAAATGTCGGAAAGAGCGTGAATTGTATCGAAAGATGCAGCTTATGCGAGACTTGCTTTGGAGTGATCCAAAAGAGACCAAGGGATACGAAGAAAATAAGCGTGGCGCCGGTACTATGTATGGTCCGGACATTGTGCAAAAGTTCATGATGAAGAATAAACTTGCTCTTGTAGTTCGCTCACATGAGTGTATTCCACAAGGTTTCGACTGGCCGTACAAAGAAAATGGTATGCTGGTTACGTTGTTTTCGGCATCCAACTACTGCGGCAAGGCAAATAATTTGGGCTGCTTTATGCACATTCCTTCGGGAAGGGGCAAACCCGCGTTCTTCCAGTATATGGCAAACGCTGAGAGTCGCGACATGGCTGTGTCCAACTTAGATGCACTTTTCTCGCTCATCGTGCAATACCGGTCTGATTTGGTCCAAGAGTTTGAGGAATATGACGAGGAGGAATCTGGAAAGGTTACGGTTGAGGTGTGGGGTGCTATTATGGAAGACGTGTTGGATTTGTCATTGGATTGGCATGCTCTTCTGCCGCTATTGACTGTGCTAGACGAAGAAGGTTTGGTGCCATACAATGATTTTCTGAACCGATATAATGCTACAGGTGCCGTAACATGCACCGACGATGACGGAAATACCGATATAGTCGGCACAGAGCAGCGCAGCGCTTTCAATTCGCTGTATCGCCACCGCTCACGACTAGAAGCTCTGTTCCGTGTGCTTGACCGCGACGGCAACGGTACCATTTCTGTGGACGAGCTGGAAAACGGCGTCAAGTTGCTGAACGAACACTTGCCTCCCGGAGCCAAGCCGTTCAGCACTAACGGCATGGATTACATGCGCATGATGGACTTTAGCCACGACAACAAAATCAACATCAACGAGTTTATGGAGGGCTTTCGTATCAACGCAACTCTTACTGTTCATGCGAAATGGAAACGTGCGCGCAAGAAAATGAAAGCGCTCAGTGCTATGGGCGCTTTGCATGGGCTCTCGCTACCTAGTCACGCGACTGCAGCTGCTTCAGGAAGTTCTGGTGAAGCAGCACGAACGGACAAAACCGACGAGACATCCGAAGTAGCTCACCGCAAATCAAGCACGTCTGATTCGGATCTCAAGGCGACTCGCTCGCGTGCCCCTGCACCTTGGATGTTCGAGCAACATGGCAGTGTGCAGGTCATTGCACCCGTTATCTCAGGAACTAGTTCGGGTAAGGACAAAGATGGCTCTGAAGAAGGCGCAGAAGTCGACAGTGTGCAGGTTATTGCACCGGTTACCTCAGCAACTGGTCTGAGTAAGGATGAAGATAGCTTTGAAGAAGGCGCAGAAGTCGACAGTGTGCAGGTTATTGCACCGGTTACCTCAGCAACTGGTTTGGGTAAGAATTGCGTTACGAACGAAGATGGCTCTGAAGATGACACTGAATCAGGGGCAGAAGTCGGCAGTGTGCAGGTTATTGCACCGGTTACCTCAGCAACTGGTTTGGGTAAGAATTGCGTTACGAACGAAGATGGCTCTGAAGATGACACTGAATCAGGGGCAGAAGTCGGCAGTGTGCAGGTTATTGCACCGGTTACCTCAGCAACTGGTTTGGGTAAGAATTGTGTTACGAACGAAGATGGCTCTGAAGATGACACTGAATCAGGGGCAGAAGTCGACAGTGTGCAGGTTATTGCACCAGTTATATCAACAACTGGCTTGAGTAAGGATTGTGTTCAGGATGAAGATGGCTTATCTTCGTCCGTAACGCAATCCTTAGAAGTCGGCAGTGTGCAAGTTATTGCACCAGTTCTCTCAGCTATTGGCTTGAGCAAGGACGAAGATAGCTCTGAAGAAAACGCAGAGGTTGACAGTACTCGCTGAGCGTTTGACATGATGTCGAGTAACTTTGTACGTACAAGAGTGTGGGTGTTTTGCCTTTGTAGCTGTGATAATATACTTCTGGCTGTCGGACAGAATTTTTTTGCACCTTAACCATCATCACAAGGAGTAGTTAACGGTCACATCCTTTGGTAAAAGTCGTTACGTCGGTCGATACAAGTCACACGTGACTGTTCAGTTTCTGCTCTTTATAACGTTGTGTAGCAGGCTCTAAAGTAACATCTACTTGCCCGCGTGTTTGTCAGCAAAATAACTGCTAATTCGGCCGATACCACCTATTGGCGTCTGAAAACCTTTAGAGTGGGACTCGAGAGACTTTGGTACTGTTTAACAGCTCCTGTTATTTAAAAAAAGTTAAAACTGCGGTCGTTCTGTTCACATACATTACATATCGTAGGCTACTCCAATTTAATAGTCGACGACCACACGGATTGGCTGACATACCATTACGCCAACAGCCACTTCATCGAGTGTAGCCACACAGTTCGTGTTACTTTTGACATAATCGACTCGATACATCATTCGACAATGATGCTAGGCCGATCCCTGCTGCGTTCTGACGCTCCTACACGCGTGCTTCAGCGCGCTTCTTCCGGTCTCTTTTCGTCTGCAGTGCGGAAAGTGTCTACTGTCAGTGCTGGATCAAAGGGCCCTCCTTTTGCTCAGTATTTCTGGTACACGACAGGTATCATGCTGGGCATCCCAGGAGCTATTGGCGCCGTGTTTGTGTACAACCTCCAGACGGACGACGAGTTTTACAACCACTTTAACGACCGGTATCCAGATTTGATCAAAGCCATTGACGGCCATGTGCCGCTCAATGAGTCGCTGCTGGAACTAGCGAGTCGTGAGGACATTGGACCTATTGGCTCGATGGAAGACCTCATCAATGAGAGTACGTGGGTCGTGTATGTGTCAACTACTAGTGCTACTTAAGGGTACGTGTGTACGATGTGAGGTATATTTACGGTCTTATCTGTGTTTTTATGTAGCGGTGACTGTGGTGGCGCAGCTACAATCGGGTCAGACGGTGCGTTTTCAAGTCGCTGGATCGGCGAGTCAGGAGGCAATTGAAGCACTGGCGCTCAAGGAGTCGATGCATCCGACGTCCGACCGAGTGATTGCTGTCACTTTTGCTGAGGAAGGAGAGGATGTGGAGAAAAAGAGCAAACAGTCGGTACCCAAGGCACAAGAGGCGTGGCCGCCTGCTCCTCGAGTGACGTGGGGCAGTGCTGCTGCAGCCCTGGAAAAGAAGAACGGGAAGCCGAAGGACTCAGTGAATGAGCTTCGTCAGGAGATCGAAGAGATTCGTGCTCAGCAGGCGGCGTTGGAAGCGTCCAAGTATGCAGGACGCGACGTTGACGCAGTGGACGAGGAGATTGCGGCTTTAGAGGAACGCAAGGTTGCCCTAAAAGAGCAGCTTCCGCGCAAACGCTTCTTGTGGATCTTCTAGTGCTGATGTCGATGGTGAGTCGCTTGCCGTTGCTTGTTATTGTAATGAATCCGATCAGCTCCGGAGAACGAACAGTGATGTTCACTCCACGCTACATGTGCACGTGATTGTAAGACCTGTTCGACGCGTGGCTTGGATTTGCAGGCCTAACGTGTCACCGAGTGCGCGATGCAATTAAAGTCTCGGAATTCGAGCTGCAGGACGTCACGCGAGCTCATTTTTTGAAACGATATTAATGCCTTGCTAACGGAGCAATTTGCTTCTCGCGACAGACAGCGTTGGTATCAAGTAGATTGTTGCTTGTTTGGAAGTAGCCGATTGAGTGAACAACACGAAAATCACATGTAGACATTTTTATTTCGTATCGATAGAAGATAGACACTAGTGCAAGATGTAACACATAATTCACTCGGCATTCCACAATGACCGGAAGGCATCACGGCAACAAACCTGACGGTATCGGTTGTAATGTTTAGCCTGAAAACGAAGCTGTTATGACACTGACATCACTCGCTTGCATTGGACATTTTCTCTATTGGCAACTTGAAAGTCGTCCTATCGATCAGGACGCAGAACAGCCCAAACGAGGGCATCTTAAACCGCCTACCATCCCATGAACAATCGCCAAGATCCGCAAAAAGGCAACCAAATACGATTGCTTGCTACCAAGTGGGTATTGATTCTTTTGTCGGTGTGTTACGATCAAATTGCTAGTTGTGTGTCTCGTTGCTGTGCGCTGCAGTCTCTCAGTGGTTGTTGTAAGATTTGTTTTGCTCCTATCCACTTCTCTTGATTTCTAAAATGTCAGCAGGTGACTAAATTATGGTCTTGCTGTCTACTACAGTATGCAAAACTGGCTGATTTTGGTCTTGCTGTCTGGTGGTGCAAAACTGGCTAAATCGACAACTGTCATTCCTGAGCCCATCAAAACTTCTTTCGACCCGTTCTACTGCGCCACAATACGTCCACGAGCACCAGCAGTTTTGTTGTGCAGATATATCGCTGGCTTTAGTGAGATGTTTTTGCGGTTGGCACGTCATTAGACCCAGCCATAGCCATAGGAAGGGTAAAATCGACATCAATAACACACTCGTTGCTGTGAGAAAGAGTAGACATGGCCTGTTTTAGCTTCCTGCTACAGGTGCTTACACATAGGCTAAAGTACGTGCAATGAAAGTTGACGTCAAGTCAAATCCGGCTTTGCGCAACCCTATCAGCACTGTACAATACGCGATCACTCGGACAGGTTTGCCTCCACGAATCTATGGCTGCTGTGCACAATCCAATGACGTCTTCGCATTCCCCCCTCTGTCGTCCGTGCATATCAGTTTATGTCTTGTCTCTTATAATGTTTGTCTTGCAGCCTTTTCGAGTCCCATGACATAAAGAGACTGACCTTCATAGCTCAAAAAATGACAAAGACGGAAGTGTATAGCCGCCGATGTCTCCCGTATCGCTGACTCTGTCCCGTATCAACTTGCGCAACTTTAATGTTAGCTTTGTTCTCTAATTGCGAGCCCGAAGGATGAAGCTATTAGCGAGTGTGCGCAAGGTTGAATGCCAAACTTTTAAATCGTACTTACCTGTGTGTCTGTGTGTGTGTGTCTGTCTGTAAATAACGCGGTTAGGTGTACCTTACTCGTACTAAATACGATCTAGCCTGTCCCCCTCATAGGTCAATTAGCATGATAGGTGTCACTCTATGGCTAGGTCAATATTGTGCTGCACGTACGTGATTGACTTAAAATCGATCAAAGGTGAATATGATCACATAAGTAAATGCTGGACGCTCAAAAGCATAGGCTGATCGCGTTGCAGGAGTATACTTCTGGGTTAATTTAGAAATTAACAGCATCATACTCCTTCTTCAGTGGCTACTACTGTTGTATAGTGTTTTGCAACTTGATTCACTTCTCCGAACTGGATTACTTATATTAAAGGGCGAGCTCCAGTGCTTGCTCCCCTATCTTGAGTTCAGAGACCAGGTCTGGGCGCTGGCGTATGACACAGAGCAAGTACGGAGACCGAGAGAGGGTGGAAGAAACTGTCTGTTCCACGGCGTTTATGTTTGCACAACCCCAAAGTCAGGCTAGCAGCGCCGGTGTCTCTTTTCGATCTGTTGTTTCTACGTGATTCACCAATGAATGTGGCGCTCTCTTGGTGCCGAGACTTCCGATGTATAGTAACAGGCGCTCTCCTTGTACATTTTGTGTAAGCCCGTTTCCGTCTCGTGTAGCTAACGCCGCAGATGCATGCGCCCAGTCTAGAGCGCTACCCTCGTCACATACCATGAACACCACTTGGGTCTACTGCATCCATATAAGATTACCGTGCATACCAAGCAGCGTATCACCACATTCTATTTCATTCAGTTTTTCAATCCTTTGTATCGTACCCAAACGCTTGGTGGACCTGGTGACTGATAATGTCAGTTGTGGTGGTGTTCTGACCAGCAATATTTCGCGTTCGCATATATGTGGGTGGGGTCCGTATGGTGGCCTGCCAAGTTGTTCTGAAAAGCCACCAGCGACCTTGCGCACATGGCCCAGCGCAGAAGACATGCTCGAAAGTCTCTCTTTGACCCGTATATGTAACCAGCTGGTGTGATTTGGCCCGGCTTTTTTGTCGAAAATTGGTAAATCTGTTCGATAGATCAGAGTAAGTACGGAGACAGATCTGGAGCTTGGCGGATGACACAGAGTAAGTTCGGAGACCAGGTCATGGAGACGGCTCCAATGGCTAAGAGCTGGCCGGTACCTGAATCGCCCAGACCTTGCGTGTAAGACCGCCTGCTGCTTGGTTCTTTCACTCTGCAAAGTGCGCAACGGCCATCACGCGTCTACTTTGCCATTTGTTGACGGCCTCCATCGTCTTTCTGTGGGTCGCTGCAAAACCTACGGCTTTAACGAACGGTAACAGAACCAAAGATGGTACTCTTCGCGAACCCGCTCTTCCTGCTGATGGACGCACCTGACACGCCGATACTCTTAGGACCCCCCAACCTTGACAAACACGAGATCGACTTCGTCCGCTCAGAGAAGGAAGAGAGGGGTGACGAGTCACTATTGGATTCGAAAGCAGTCGCTCTTCTGTCATATTTATAGTTGCCTTCGAGTTTTGCCCGTCCAGAGGGGATAGACATCGCGACTGAAGCGAGGGTGAGAGCCAAGGCGGACAACCTTCATCTGGAAATGTGTCGTGGTTTCAAAACATCGAACCGAAGAAAGTTGACGATCCTGCCTATTTTGACGATGACGCAGTCCAGCTTCCGGCGAGTCTGAAAGAAGAAGAGCACCTGGTGGCATTTCTCTTTTGGATTCGAAAACTTCGTGGTCAGAAGGACTTCGCTGAAATTTTGCAACGAGCGCTGTTCGCGAGGAACTCGCACACTGTACGTCTGATCGTTGCTATGGGGCTGCAGGCTAAAGTGAGTCCTGAAGATTTCTTTTTTATGATGCCCATCGCGGGGGGATTCTTGATCGTGGCATTGAAGAGAGGGAAAGGTGGCCCGAGCTGTATCGTATGTTCAAGCAGTGGATGGAGTATGTTGAGCGGCTTAACGACAAAATACGTACGCGCAAGAGGCGAAGTAATGGTAAGATGGTCGAAATTTGCTCCCGCACAATCCCAAACCTGCTGTATTCGATTTTTTGATGGAACACAGCAACATAAGAGACCTGGTGGTGTTTCTTGAACATCTTTGTGCTGAAGGAGATATGTTTCGCTTTGGCTCGGACATGCAGCAATTATTGCTGGCCAAATACCCAAGGGAGACTGAAACAATGATGTTCGAGATATGAGCGAGTTCCGGCTTCATCCTAAATATGTTTACCTTTCGATGCCCATTGCATCACGGAGTAAGGATATGTTTAAGATGTAATGCACACGACGACATCGGTCGACATTCGTGAGAAACTCAAACAGCTCTTGAGGTTTGTGGGTGTGTATCGATCTCATCATAACTTTGACGATGGGGAAGTCATTGGTCTACTGCTTCATTGGAGATCAGCGCAAAAAGTGGAGGCTTCTCTTCTATAGATCAAGACCTATCCGATCACAAGAAGCGAGTAGCTCATCTGCTAACAGTCTTACGTGGTTTAGTCTCTCCGTCCAAGCAAACCGATATCGGATACTCTGCGAAGGAAATTTATTACAATGTGAAGGTGTATGGAATTTCGAAGTATATGTAAGAATCTACAATACATCCAGAGACTATTCCGATTACGTCACCCGGCGTTCGGGTGTTTCATAGTCGGGCAATTGATGACCAGCAGCATACTCGTGGACCGGAGGTTGCAGGATCATCCCAAGACTGATTACATGTGGTATCGAACGCTGGTCTTGCCCATACATGTGTTGATCGATAAGGATAGGCACAGCTAGATTTAACGCAGGTGGACGAATAGTGTCAAGAAGGCACACGAGGAAGAAGTCGTGAACCAGGACTGTGGCGATTGCGTTATTATTACTTACTTTCCATTTTTCTTCTGCTCCTCGACTGATAGTTTCTAACGTGCCATCATACTGTAGAAGACATCCACTAACTATCTAGTCACTTTTTTTTTCACTGCTGTGCTCAGCCATCGTAATTATGTCTTTGACGATAGCAGATAGCGCACTCTGAGAAGCGTCGTAAGCGTCCCTGACAGTGCCATTAGCCTTTCACATAAGCGCCCATACGTACAATCCCCCGACAATAGCAACGGGTAGGCTCACCTTTTAACATGTGATGAATTCTATCTTGCAACAACCATAACACTATTTGATGAACCCTATCTGGCAAAAGATCATTGTGCCATATCGGCCAAAACTAAAGGTGTACGCGTGGTAGGCCGGAATGACTCCTCCGCCGCAATAACTATAATGCCATTGTGCACCCGTTGGCCAGACAACATGCTCACGTTAGCCCGGTTTCATAGTGTTCGAGAAGAGCTGAACGTCTGTGTATGCCACGAGCAGATACGTCGAACCGCGGCGTGTTGTCCGAGCTTCGGACGATGTGCACTCAATTTACTACACATCTGCATGCTTTCTTCGGAACTCGTTGCATCGCTAGTACGTTGCATCCATTTAAACTTGGCCGCCTTCTCACCCATAGCAAGCCACAGTACATCGTAAAAGCTGCTTTACAACTTCGTAACACATGCGATACAAGAAAGTGCCACTCGCCTGCTGTCACGCAGGCGAGTGCGTGACAGCGCAAGTAGGATGCAAGGATAGAGTTCACGCGCTTGCTCTTTGGAAATTAATAAGCAGTTGGTCGACTCCCAGAGTGCTTGTCTGTGGTCTTAATCAAATCGCTCGTAGGCCGCAGCCAACTTGACGAAGCAGCCAACCGGTCAGGCGCCAGTCACTCCGTTGACGAGTGTATACAGCTGACAGTCATCGTCACTTTGTGACACAGCATGGATAGATGGTATACGTGCTTGCGGCCTCAGTTAAAGCATTCCATCTATGCTGGGACAGTAGCTGCGTGTGAAAGAAGAGAAAAAAGCGCCGTCTCTTGCGGTGTCGTTGTCTGGCACCAGGCCGCTTGCCAAAACCTAGTCAAGATTGTGACGCTTTTATCGTACAAAAGTCGTCGGTACAGTTTTGGCCCTAGGCCATGCCCGGTAGAAGTGCTTGCAGGCGTTCGTTCACCTACAGAAATCATCATAGCTTGCCGGTTCCTCCAGCTGCGAATGTTTTTAACCCGTATCGACGGTCTTGTCTTTTCTACGTTTAACGAAGGTAAAGCAACCCGAAATTTCACGATACGTTAAGAGATACAATTCAACAAACGGATCTTTGCTAAGACTTCCCTCATACCAACGTCAAATTGCGACTCGGCCATAATCGTATCTTTTTGAGTCTACCTGTATAAATGGTAGGTACATACCGTCACATGCCAAGCTTTTACGAGCAACCTGATCAGCTATATGTTTGCTATTCGGATGAAATGAAGGCAAAGAAGACCGTTCCTATCGTGGCTACCTCTGTAAGAATCAGGTCCCGCTCAACGAAAACCGATTCGCTCGTACAGGATCATGTGAGTTTATATATGATCGTGTTAATCGAATAGTGCGTGGTGTCGTTGAATGCCTATTGAGAGCTTGAATCATGATTTAAGCACTTGATTATAAGCAGTGCAGCCATGCAAAATTACAGAATGCAGTTCACACGCTTTCTACCAACAACCCAATTTTGGTAATCCGACATTGAGGGACGCTCTATATGACAGCAGTAGCTGAAGTGACTACATAATCGCTAATGTGGGTGTTCTTGCTGTCCTTCTAACTGCTGGAAGGTCTCATATAACAATCCCAGAACTAAGTGTTGCGCCAGACGGTCGCTGTGTCTAGCGCTTTGGTAATGGAGATCAGTTTATAGCCAAGATTCCTAGAAGAGGCATAATTTTCATGGCTGATGTGCGCATTGGGTAAATAGGACTGGATCGTGTACCGCCATTGTCAGTACGTAAACCACGAGACAGACTCACAGGATTGGACAGAAACGATCACCTGTTGACGAAATGAAGGCTTTTCGTTGGTCCACGTCAATATTGAGATCCACGCCCAGCGGATGTCAGCGGTTGAAACCATCAGCACGAATCACAACATGCCAACATTTTTCACAAGTAAAGACCACGCAGCCTTCGCGATCAGCAACGACAGGAGGAGAAAAATGTGAAAGCAGGATTTTCAGTACAGCTGAGATTCAGCAATGACGAACAAAACGTATATGAATGAACAGGATATTATCGCTAAATATTGATGGATAGCGGTGGCTGTCTGTCGAGTTTGTCGCTACCATGTCAGTCAAGTCTACTGATGGTGTAACCACCGCTAGCATTACGCATAACGTTTTTTTTAATCGAACGCTATCTAATTAATGGCTTTTGTCACTTTCCGTGATGTTCTGGGCCAACTAGTTATCGGGATACTTAGTCCAAAAGCTTCCGTCTTCAGTTTTTGCTAAGTTTCTTTCGAAATAAGTGTATTGCGGAGTTGTAACTCCGTTACAACTCCGCAATACACTTATTACGAGCCCGAGAAGGTGAAGCTATTAGTGAGTGTGTGCAAGGTTGAATGCCGAACTTTGAAATGTACTTATCTCTGTGTGTGTCTGTAAATAACGCGGTTAGGTGTACCTTACTCGTACTAAGAGCGATCTAGCCTGTCCCATAGGTATATTCAAAGTAACTCTATGACTAGGTCACTATTGTGGTGCACGCCTGTGATTGGCTTAGAATCAATTAATGGTGATCACATAAGCAAATGCTGGACGCTCATAAGCAAAGGCTGATCGCGTTGCTTGAGTGTACTGTACTGAGTTGATACATACCTTAACATCATAATATTCGTTCAGTGACTGCTGTTGCAGTCTTTTTCAACTTGATTTGGTTCTCCGAGCTGAATGACTTATAGCAAAGGGCGAGCTCCAGAGCTTGCTCCCCTATCTTAATAACCATTTTTACTATTTTAAGTTGCTTGTAGTAGCCCTGTGAAGATCCGTCTCCTACTTAAGCAGTACAAGCCGAAGCTTTCTGCCTGTCACCTTTTAAGGATCCTATTGCCCCACCAAGTTTACACAAAAGCGTGGAGAGAGAGATCTCGAAAGTTTGAAAAATCAGTACTAGAGAAGATTTTATGTTTGTCGGTGTGCATGTGAGAGCATGGTTAAAATGATGCAAAGAATTTTTCAAGGGAGTGGCTAATGAGCCTATAGTTTTTCTGATGAGCCTTTACCCCATACATTAAGCAAGTGAGGGCCAATAAATAGTCGATGGAAGATTTATCGTTTGTGCTCACCCTCTCGTTGCTTCTTGAGTGCTATGAACACCCACCTTCTTGAACCGCCTGTCGTAGACAGCTCCGAGAGGTTGTAAGAGGGACCTTCAACAAGATTTAATGTGTGGTTGATTATGGTTTAATAACGTCGGCCAATATAATGCTGCTTACCTGTAAATAGATTCAATCTCTTCTTGACAGACGTATGCGCGCTCTCTACACGCGACCTTGTCACCTGACAGTAGAATAAGATAGATAATGTGCAATGATATGAGTGATATGAATGCACGTTGCTTCTGAGAATCACAACAATACTATTTGACCATCGAGAGGTCTATTTAATCCGATTAATTGTCCAACGTATGGGTGGAGGATCATCATCGAAAACTGAGGGCTCATTAGCTGCTCCCTGTTTTACATAGTAATTGAAAAATTACGGAATAGGGTCATGTGGTACATTAGTTGGTCAAATCCGTATCGATACAGCCTCAACGCACAAACAGAACAAATGCCAAGTTTGGTCGGAGGAAAGGGCTAGTGCTTTAAGATAAAATATCTTTGCGGTTCGTCCCTTCGGGTCAGTTGTGGCTTTCTCCTAACGGATTCCTCGCAACCAATCCCTCCAGAAGACTGCCTCATCTCAGCATTATTTAAACCTCACACCATGTGAACTCACACCAAATGATGAATGCTGACGATTTACACGTGTTTATACAGTCACGGGATGCAGTGTAAGCCCGAGTGAATAAGTTACGATCCCATGGATGAGGCCCATTGGCGTGTCACCCAGACAAGTCTTATTCGGTGTATTCTACTGAGACTCACCAGCTCGTCAATTGATTAGTCTTTAACGGTATCATCCATTACTTTGAACGGCTTGTCAATCGACAAGGCTTTAGCGTTATCATGTATTAGATTGACCAATTCGACATCGACGAGGCTCTTTCTTTCGCTGAAAGCGAAAATGTCCACCCGGACAACATAAGAACCTTGGCACTTCCAGTCGAAACCTCTACAAGCTATGCCTCTCGAGTTCGACGACAAGCATATTACAATCCACGCAGGGACTCATCAAAGAGTGTACTCTTTACTATGACTGTATAGGTTTATCGCTTTTGCTATATCGTGGAGTGGCTCCCCTTCGTAAAATTATTTCTTCTATACATATATATATATATACCTAATGAAATGTATTCGCATCTTCAGTCACCCTCAGCTGTTTACACGCGTCCATCCACCTCCGACTGAGGTCCGCCGAACTAGGCTCCGGCGACCGAGGTTCGCTGATCTTGAGTCGCCGACCTAGGTTTGTCGAACAAGCTTCTCCGACCAAGATTCGCTACCTAGGTTTACAGACCAATGTACGCCAACCAAGCTTTCTTCGACTCACTATTTTCGCCAACTCGAAACCATAAATATTCCATGATGATAATTCCCTTTACCGCACTGATAGAGGAGAGTCCCAAAGCGCGTAGCTCCATAGAGCAAAATCGCGTAGGGACGGGTACCGTAATGCGGACATATATAGCGCGGAGTCTTAAAACGCGGAGTTGCATATAGAACTTCAACTTATAAAATCACTATATAACACTAACGCATAAAGATACTTTTTACGGTCGAATGCGACTGACTAACTGCGATTTGGAGTTCACTCGTTACCACGAGACATTGTATACAGAAACAGTCTAGCTTGCTGTCACAGTGGCTTAAGTACGACCAGCCAGATTTAGTGTCTCACCAAATTGCTTTGCGCAACCCTGTCAGAACTGTACAAAAATCGATTGCTTCGATTAGTTTGATTCTACATTATATGCCCTCCTTGACACAACACCAATGGTTCTCTTCACATTTATTCGCTTCTTCGTTCGTGCATTTCAGTTCAGGACTTGTCTCTTACCACGCTCATCGTGTTGGCTGTAGCGTCCTGCGATCAAAAGAGACTGATCTTCGCGGCTCAAAACCAACGGAAACGGAAACAAGCATCCGTCAATATTTCCCGTGATGATAACTACATACCGTATCAACGCGCGCAACTATAACGTTTGTGTGTTTCTTTTTTGCCTTTAAAAATCTTATTTTCTATGGACATGAGAGCTGGCCCATTGATCAAAGAATAGTAGCGGTTCCTCTCTCCATGGCCAGTCACACACTCGTGATTAAATTGAGGTTGACTAGAAATACACTAGCATTTAGGAATAAATAAGGGCGGAAAAATCTGTACTACATCTTTTGCTGTTCCGTACTGCAATCGGGTCGAACGTTTTTACGGACTAATAATAATCTTTTAAAGTAAATAAGTGTATCAAAATTATGTATAAAAGAAGGTAGTCGGAAACTTTCTACCTGCCGACTTCATCTAATTTATACTTTCAACCACACCAGGTCAACTTGCGCTCCAAGAGTTCAATATATTATTTCTCGCTTATCAACTTACCCCACACAGAAATGAACTCCAGGTCGGAACTTATCGGTCTTCATGAGGACGTAACTATGTTTTTCCTAAACTGAGAATTCGTGTGTAGATGACCATCCCTCCGGGGCGATCCGAGTTTCCGTATCATCTTCTTGTCCTTTGAAACAAGTTGGGCATACTCGAGGCTAATACAGTTTCCTTTTTGCTGCCTGCAAAGAGGTCAAATAAGCTTTCCTTTTTTCCCAAAAACAATTTCCTGTTAGGACCTTGACTGTCTTCATGCATATTTGTATCCTCTTTGCTGCCTTATTTATTGATGGAATTACCAGCCTAAAATTCATTTTAAATGTTATATTTTGTCAGTGGTAATGGAGGGGGGGGTTCCATTGAGAGTACGATCCTGGTCAGCGCAAACATGATCATTAACTTATGTCAATATTGTCGAGCGCGGATGAAAAAATGAATGTGGTGTGTTTAGATATACTATAGAAAGGCCTTTACAAGATACTTTATAGGTTGAAAGACAAGTAACCGAGAGTAGGACTTCAACGATTTCTATTCACAGGGTTTTTGTACACGATGTCAAAAAGTTCCTGTACTAGATACGAGCTCATATTAGGGCGGGACAACTTATCGTTGCGTAGACTCGTGTACGCCGGTTGCACCCATGGGCTAAAAAATAGGGAAAATGAAAAATGTATCAATGATGTATTTTATATGTCCTAATATACCCATGTTAACGTGACACACATATAACAACATACTTAGTCATTTCTCATTTTTAAATTCCACGGTCTTACTCAACCCTCGCCACATAGGGGTAGCAAAGGAAGAAAGCCAGGGAGGGTTTTGCCGCGGGCGTGTTGCGCTCTCAGTCACTAGATGTGGGATTAGTCGGCAAGCAGAAAGGTGTGCCACGCTTCATCATGCCGTCGGACGCTGCTGTAAATATCGGTCCTGTTTTTGTTGTTATTAAGGTTTAGTGTATTGTTCTTTTATTAAGTTGCCCTTGTTGTTGTAGTCGTTATGATGTTTCGGTTGCTTGTGTTCCTGCTGCTGCTGTTATGGATGGTACTTCTCCTGTTCTTGTTGTTGTTTTAGTTTTAGTCGTGGGGGCGGAATTCGCTTCCGTCTCATTATCTATTGTTACTTTAGCATATTCAACTACTTCATTAGACTTTCATGAATCTATCCTATCTATAATAGCTTTATTTTATCAATTTGAAAGCTACTATACTTCTTCTACAGGCTTGTTGAGAGAAGGAGAAGTTACGATGATGCCTGAAGCGTAGTCTAGAGGAGTTGTATGTCGTTTTATTGTACGACAGCATTGCTTTTATATGTTTCGTCCGGATGTCGTGGTTTGAAATTATAAATATGTGTATCTGACATGTCAATATCATTTATCTTGGATTAAATAATATAGTGCCGTTTAACCCTTGCCGTGCACAAAGGTGTACAATACGAAGGTGCGTTGCAAAGCAGTATTTAACTGGATACACAGCCCTACCGCTTCTGATGGAGACATTTTAGAGATGTGGGAGGAACTCTCCGGTTCTGTTAATGACTTTGAAGCGCAAGAACATCACGCTGGACGTGACGAGATTGAGAGGTAATGACAACATAAAAATTACATCTGGTTTAGTCAAAGTGTTAACTCTCTTCAGCATATATGTCATAGTTTAAAGAAGAAAATACAGTCTGTATTGAAACGTATGGACTTCGACAATATTTCTGTTATAATTTTGACGCTCTTGCATTCGTCAGCACTCGGCTTGCAGCCTTATACGGTCATATCTATCCCACACCACCTACTGCGTTGTTACGGTGTGCTACAACACCCCTAAATGCATCCTGAAAAGTGAGTAGGTAGTAATAGCATGGCGCTTCTGTATGTTTAAGGGCTTACACAGACCCTATAATCGACGTTATTTTACTCTACGGCACAACGCTTTCAGCCTTTTGCTATTTCAAATTTTTGTCGACGTGATGTAGCATCAATACGCGAGCATAGCATAGGTCCAATTTTTCCCTGTGGATACCTGCGTGACCGGTATAAACTAATCGTTTTTAGTAAGCCATACTGACCAGCATATTGCGGGAGAATGGTGATTGGAATCGGTTAAGTCCTCCATCAAAATAAAATGTTGGTATATGTGTGTCACGTTAACATAAGTATACTAGGACGTATAATATTCACCATTAGGGCATTTTTTTTATTTTCTAATTATCGAAGCATTTTTTATTTTCCCATCTCTATTACCATTTCAGCGACAAGTATGTTATTTACTGAGCGATTGTATAAATATCAAAAAAAGTGAAGATGATAGAGAGAAATGGCTGAGATCGATATGTAAGACTGTTCATGTGTCAACTACAAGTTACTAAGTCAGTAAAAGTCCCACATGAGTGATTCGGTTGGACACAAAGCAACTCATGTGGTGGTCAGTTTATGGTCAAAAGGTCTTTTAGCTAGTTAAAGATAGGGGAGCCCTTGATATAAGTAGTTCACTTTAGTTAAGTGGTTCAAGTTCTGTATGTTCACGTACGTACCCATCCGTCTGGTTGGGGGCTAGATAATGTGATATAACGGTTCCCCCTGGTGCCATAGGAAACACCGCCATTCCCAATCCAATTATTGCCGGTTCGATCCCCCTTATGACCAACCCAAAGTTGTTAAAATATGTGTGAAGTGTCACACCCGGTAGACCCGATACCACTGAGCTCGGCCTCTCGTAGAAGCATAAACCTCCGACATCGAATAGTCGGGGGCCCTGGACTGGCTGGCCCCCAGAGAATTCAGTAAGTAGTGGCCATCCGGTTGGGGATGTGTAGGCCCCGCCAGAGAGTGCAAAGGTCGGTCGTTAGAAATATTAAATGTACCCACTGCACCTACAAAAAAGAAGTCTGGCATGCGGCTTAATTTGACCCAATACGGAATAACTTGCCAGATTCATAATAACTTGCCAGATTCATTGTAAGGATTGATAGATCAAGCACTCTTTCTTATTCTATAGCTTCACCCTTCATGACCGAATATGTGTCGTCAGCTGCACTTTGCGGTTGACGGTGCTACCAAGCAGGATCATCATTTGTCTCTCTTTATCATATTTGTCTTTTTAAAACATTAACAACATCAACGAGTAGCTCCAACACCCAACAATCCATCAGCTCTTTTGTTCATCAACACACACAGCACGACACATTCCCTACCCGCCAATCACTCATGGATTCATATATTTTCAAAACATTCATTCTCTAGGCTGAGTCACGTTTATCAAATCGCAAGCTCCGCCGCTTGCTCCCCTATCGTATGGCTGATCAAATGGAAACAGGCCCGCTTCTTCCAAGCCACTTTCCATATCAACAGCAGACTTGAGTAATGGCCGAGTCCAGATATCATCTGAAGAGCACCGAACGAACACTAGTGTAAGAGATGCGGTACCATTTGCACTTAGTGCGGTAAAATTCGATAACAAACGTCACGTGATCCCGAAACTGAGCGTATTGCAATTGAACTGGGTGTTATTGACGTATATATTTCCATCAGTATAAGAGCACATCCCGACTACGCATTGCGCGCGTAGATCGTGTAGTAGCATACACCACAAAAATGCGGATACACACGCTGTATTACATACTTTAAATTGAAATCGCTCACCTGCTTTCTGTAGGTCTACCTACCACGAGATGCTATGTTTATGCGAAGTACGGAGGATAGACCATGCAACCTTCCTGATTTTTTCACGAACGAGTGGCTGGGCTTCTCACTCACTCATTCATATGCGATTACGGTAAGCTCTATTCCTGTACATCAAACTCTATTCGTCACTTTCAGCTACACTCAGACATCTTACAAAGCATCGGCGTTATACCTGGCGGTCATGCGACAGATGACCAAAGCACCGAGCAATGTCTATGCAATGATAGATCTTTTTCACTGTTAAGGGCATCCACTTTACTTGGTTAAGCCCATGAATCGGTTTAGTGAGGAATAATAAGCTCCATGGTTTGTAAGTTCAGAATACAGTGGTTGCGTATACAACACGCAAATAGGACGGCATGAGGTGGGCACATACGAATAGGTTCTCGATTTCCAACTGAGCCTTCATGACCATACGCGATCTACCTTCAAATGAGCTAGAGGCACCGTTGACTTCAGTTTTACAGCAAAAACGATTTGTATGCGCCATCGCAATGCATGGCACCTACGAGGCAAATTACCAATAGCAATACAAATTAAGTAAGAGACAAATGACCAGACATTGCAACAAGAGTGCTGCATTGACAACTCAGAGTGTGTACTTTTGGACTGCATGCAACCCTACCGGTCTCTCCACCCACACCGTCTCACGTCACCCATCCATGGGCTCAGACGACCAACTACAAGGCCGAGAGTCGAATGTTCTGCTGTAGCATGTACGTGTGTCCACCCGGAAGTTTCTGCTGCTCACTCACGCGGCCAGGTTCAACACAGAGCATAGTCAAATACTCGTCGTCTCCAAAGTCGCTCATGCTCTTGGCCTTGTCAATCCACGGGTTCCACACGACAACGTCAACATTTTGAGACACGGGATCGTCAGACGTCGACGAGCTCTTGAGACACGCCTCCTTGTCAATCGTAACGACCTGCTGTTTCTTGTCGTCCAGTCGTTGCATACGAACGACAACAGACGAGGGGGCGTTTATATAGATGCGGTCCGTCTCTTGCTCCACCGTCAGTGCGTCTGTCTGCTCCGTCTTGTCTCCATCTTCAGCCAGTACCTTGTCGAGATATCGAAGTCCCTTGAGACCTTCGACCCGAACGCGTCCTTCACGCACGTCGTCTACCGACAAGTACGTGTGCAAGAGAGCATGAAACGTAACCTCTTGCTCCGACTTGTTCTGGACCGAAAGCGCCGTGATTAGCTCATTCGCAAACAGTTTCACTTCGTACACGAGCGTGACGTCGTATGGGTACATGGCCTTGATTTCGTCCGAATTTTCGAGCACAAACGTGGCGGTACTCGGATGTTCGTCTTCTTTTCTCCCACTCTGCTCGACTTGAGTCGCTTTCCACTTGAAGTTCCGTGCAAAGCCGTGGTCGGGCAATCCCTTAGCAGCTCCAAAAACTGGGAACACTAGTGGGATCCCACCGCGAATAGGTTTACTACCGTCGAGTACTGCGTGTTTGGACACATAGAGCACATTACGTTCTGGCTCGTTTGCTGCGTAGAACGATGTGACAGTTGCTCCGTATAAATTGATCTCGGCGCAGGATCCGGATGGATGACACAGCGCAATGACCGACTTCTGGGTGACACTCATGGATGTTTTAGTATATGATGAAGGGGGGGCGGGGTGGGATATTACGCTGAGGGTTTTTGCGTCGGAGTGAAGATGAAAGATCTTGTCAATGTAAAAATCTGAGAGTTAGTGATTTTAGAGAACAAAGTTAGGGATTCCAGATGTCGCGGTAGCTGTGAGTGATGTTCTTTGATAGGTTCAGCGATTTGTTGGGCTGAGATTTTGGACATAGCGAATTCCGGACTGGGACTTCGATCTGAGTGAACTACGGGTCAATGAGACGACATGATGGATGGTTTAGGATTTACACACAGAGCTTCGCGTGTTCAGTTGTGTTGTAAATGCTAACGTCTTTCGCCTAACGACAATAACGATCAGGTGTGCGTGCAACAGAGACTATGTTTGACTCCAGGCGCGCACACCAGGCGCACATATAGTTGGAATGTGGACTCGACGGAAGTGTCCCACACCGATGACCGAGGCTACAGTATGGAATTTGCAGTTGGTTGTTCAAGTTTTGCGTAGAGAGAACGATCATTTCGTAACATTCTAGATGATATCTACACCTCGCCTTTGAACGTCTAAATTCCGCACATACAGTGTCGATATCAATTTACTGGAAGGAGAAATAGTATGATTGAGGACTTGCACATAAACCAAATGGCCCGATATCAAGGCAGAAGAGGCCGAATGCAAATAACGTGCGCACATATTACAAAAATGTGTTGTCGACTCCAAGGCGCCTACGAGTAGACATATGACAATTTTATGTTGGACAAGCCGTTAACCAGCTTCACGACTCCTGCTACCATGTTGATTAGTGATCCAAGGCGAAATGTCTTAGATGCCAATTCGATTTTACCGACATCTTCGCTATCACTTTAGTTGCATAATTCGTCCTAGTATATTCACGCCAGCGGCAATCCGGCAACAATGTGTTCGTGGTCAGTCTTCGTCGGACGATTTGGCGGCTGAAATTGAAGAAGGCATCCTTGGAACAATGATGTCGCATACATGTCCCTAAACTTTATTGACCCTAAGCTTCATGTACCCTACGCAATACTATTTTAATTCTAAAACTGAGAAATAGAAGACTTATTTGTTGCTATGTATGATGCCTAGAGCGCCGAGTGGAGAATCCATACGGTCTGCCTGTGGTACACCCTAAAGCGTGCGTGATACTTCTTGTTGACAAACTTGCAGTGTCACTCGGTCCGTATAAAATTTAAGGAAGATACATGCTCCATAATTTCATCTATTAGTGGTCAGTGATCACGTAAAATACGTGGCCATGCGTTTGCATTTTGCTCGAATTGTTGGTCGAAGGCACCGTTTTGTACAGATCATCTTATACAGAAAGCGCAACACGTGTAGCGTTTCAAGATTGTCCTTTAGATCTCGATGGATTCTGATCCATACACAAACAAATCAGCTTTGTTATGTCAAATGCATCTTACATTTCATTATTGACATGGACTCTTAGAAGGCGGTACATCAAGACGCACCACTGGTTGTCCATGATAACCTGTTAAACAAAGAGAATATCCTTCTTTTTAATCAACATAAGTTCTAAGTTTGTCTTCATATATACTTAAATGAGTTGTAAATTTGTTTTTTGTGAGTACTTAATCAGATTAGCTAGGATATACGTACTTTGTGACTACTTAATTAGATTAGCTACGACTTATACACTAAAGGTCACGCCCACCGATTTTTTAAAATATCCTTGATATCGTCTTAGCATAAGTTTTAACCGCAACAACCTTCGCAAAATACAACGCGAATATAGTACTGCTGCCCGTCACGTCAACATCCACTGCACTCACGCACACTTGATTTATTTGTGTACCGTGTTGTGTTGTCGCCACAGTTTGCGGATTCGAAAGGAGTATATAAGAGCCGTAAAACGTTCTCAAATAATCAGAATCGAGCTTCTAAAATTCTAATCAGGAACTTTCAAGATCCGACACCTCGTAGGAATCGAATCTCCTTCACATTGTATAGAGCACTTTATCGCTTCTTATCTACGAATTTATGGCATGTGACAAACTCATTATCAATAGGAAGTTCGATGTGCCGATGCAGCAGCAGTATCCTAATTGATATCGTACACGCCATGCTTGGGATATTTTGTGCACTCCTTCCTCGACGAAGCTGCAAAAGCAAGACATAGCCGCTTAAACGTTAACACTCAACCTCAAAACGAGAGTTAGGACTAAGATACGCACGTAATATGATGGGAAATGCAGCATGTATAGCCTAACGGTCGGATATATGTTGAAGAAACAGAGCCGAAGGGTCTTTTAACCGTCAGCTAGGTCGAGACGATATTGTTTGCAACTGAACATCTAGTACACTGAAGATGATGACCACTTCAACTTGCCTTTTCGCAGCATTTCGATGCTACCGTTGGATTTGAAAGCTGCGAATACAAGTTTAAGGTGTATCGCTGCTTTCAGTTGCATCCCCATCAACATCCGTCGCTTCGCTTATCCAATACCTATTAACTGAAGACAGCAACTGAGCGACAAATTGTACATGCAACGTAGCTCAGTTGTGAATTGCCTGTGTGGAAGTCAAATCGAACAGTAAATGAGAAGGATGTTTACTTCGTGGGATCTAGTGCGCCCGACGTTTTGGCACCCAATGTCGACATTGGAGCTGTCTCTGATGGACATCAGTGCAATGCCACCATTGTCGGTGGGTATGCGCTACGTGCCTGACGTGAGTACAGATGACGATTTTTTTAAGGATCTGCCTACGGCGAAGCAGCCGGAGAAGAAAGACGAGAAGTTGGAGCAGACGCCCGAGTCTGAAAATCAGAGTGCTTTCTCGTCTTACTCCTTCAGTAGCTCGTCTGTTGTGGATGAGGGAGGAAACAAAGTTGTGAGTACGCGTCGGCGTTATGAAGATTCGTCGGGACGCCTGAAAGCAGAGCACGAACGTGAAGTGGCGGGTAAACGTCTGAAGACGGTGTGGAATCGTCAGAACGCCAACGACGAGGGTGAACACAAGACGATTTGCTCGCAGGGAACGCCCGATGATTTCGAGAATCTGTGGGGTCGCACAGCGTTTGGTAAGGCTCAGGAACAGAAGAACAAGGAGCTGAAGGAATCGGGTGAGCCCGCCCAAAGTGGTCAGCAGGAGCAGCAACAGCAACCAGAACAAGTGTCGGATGCCCCGATGGCGTAAATTGCGCCGCGAAATAGTGAATGATGGACACCGTTATGGGGTTAGCGAACTTGTGGGGTCTAGTGCTGATGTGTAGCGATGGTGGTTCTTGGTCGGAGAAGTTATGAGGTGGTGTTGTTGCAAGAAGAATCCATCCGTCGTAATGTTAAGAAACAATTATTGGTGGGACGCTCTTTATGCTTATTGTAGCGGTTCATTTGTGTTGCGTGTTGATGCCTGCAATTGTTGAGGTACGGTCTAAACTCCTTTATCGAGAGTGAGGACAAAGTGCATTTTTTTGACATGTTTCTTTCGACAGGTGAGCTTCGAGAAGTAGTCAATCTCATCGAGCCCGAACGTAGTCTATGGTGGCATCTGGCTGATAACACCACTCTATAAGGTTCTGTACTCGCACAAAGGTCTTGGTAGAAACGCGGGTGACGTTGAAGAACCGATACCGATAACCACAAGCTTAAGGTCAGCACAGTATTTGAGTGATTTTCTTCTACGAGAAGAGCTCAGGTGTAACGGGGTGCCTCCGTTACATGATAATTTACTTAAGGTAAATATCAAGTACGAATATTGCGTTAGGACAAACACAATATTATCCATATAGATAATATTGCCCCGCAGATGTAGCACACTGTTCATTGGTTGATATAGGATCAAGATATCAACCAATAGAGTCCAGCCACGACAGAAGCACGCAACGAGTGGCGCGCAGATAGTTATAATACATGTTTGTATTTAGACATAGTTAAATGAAGTCAAATAGGGGTTATTACAATGATTAACTATACTAAATACAGTTCTACTTTTTACCTTTATTGAGTACTCTTAATCCGTATCACAATCTTCCTCTACACGTACGTGTACGTGAGGTAGTCGGAAGCACACACCCTTGCAATGTCAGCAGTGCAAGTTTTATTCAGTTACTTGAATAAGGTGTGCCCCGTTACACCTGGTAGCACTTCGTAGTCCGTTCAACGACCATGAATATGTTGGATGATGAGGGGGATGAGTTTCATCCCACGCATGAAAGCTAATCCCATTTGAGTCAAATCGAATGGGAAGCTGTCGAACGCTTGAGTTTAGCGATAGGGCAAGAATCCGTTGGCGCACTGCTGTCCGCCCTGGGGCCAGACGGACAGCACGC
Source organism: Hyaloperonospora arabidopsidis Emoy2 (assembly GCA_000173235.2). Lineage (NCBI taxonomy): Eukaryota > Oomycota > Peronosporomycetes > Peronosporales > Peronosporaceae > Hyaloperonospora > Hyaloperonospora arabidopsidis. The sequence goes on from JH598169.1 coordinate 469,435, forward strand.
CACCATCGCCAAGTTCATTCAGAATGAACTTGACGTCGAGCGGGAAAAAGTAACCTTGCTTCACCAACAAGGTTCTCAATAGACAGAGCTGTTGAAAGAACATAGTGCTCAACAGTTTGAACTGTTGAGACAGCAGCAGACCACTGTTACCGAGTCGACGTGTATACGTCGACCCGAGACTCTAAAGATTGACATCTCAAAGGACCAGGGAGCCGATGAAGACTCTCTATTGAGATGGTTTGTGGAACTAGACGATGCCATAAGGGCTCGTCACGTAGTCGACGAGGAAATGCAGATCGCATTTGCTCAATCGAACTTGGCAGGGCGTGCAAAGACGTGGGCCTTGGGCCTTAAGTTACACGACCCATATGTCTTTGGGTCGTTGGAAGTCTTCAAGTCCCTGCTAAGGCAAACTTTTGAGCCGCCGCGAGCGGAGTTCAGGGCTCGCTCTGATTTCCTTAGAATCAAGCAAGGTAAACGTGACGTACACTCGTACATTCAGTACATACGTTACATTACCAGTTGCATAACAGTCGACCCACTGAACCAACAAACGTTGATTACGTTGTTCATGCAGGGTCTGAAAGATGGTCCTGTTAAAACCTACCTGTTCCGATTGGAGTTCAACACCCTAGAAGAGGCAATAAGGGTTGTGGAACAGGAGGACTTCAGCGTGAAACAGGCTCACGCGAACTCGAATTCCTATCGTCCGTCGAGACGACAGGAAAATGGAGGCCCAGAACCAATGGACTTCTGTAACACGAGGAGCGAGAGCTCTCGTGTTAATAACTATAAGAAATTGCAAAACTACAATGTCAAAAGACAGGGCATTATGCATATGAATACATTGCCCCGAGCGCGGTACCACGTACCACAGGAAACGTTTGGCCGCCAAGCGGCCAAGCGATGTCCAAGGCGTGGGTCCAACGTTATTGCGAAATTGCAACAGCATAACGGACAGCCAAAAAAACGTAGGGTCTGTAGGTGCGGAGCACCCTACTGATCCAGCAACTTCAAGTGAGTTTACAGGCCTCTTGACGAAAGTTGCTCCCAATACTCAGTCATTGTGTGTTGCTGCTTCTGGCAATGAGGTTTACCGTGAAACTCGAAGTGACACAAAGCATGTCACTTCGAGCCGTAGTCGATTGTGAAGCGTCGAACAACTTTGTACGACGCCAATCGCTAGACAACAGAGAGCTCGAATATGTTGAGCGCGAGATCCCTCCAACGGGGATGACGGTGCGCCTCGCGACAGGCGCATCCGTAACAGTGGTGAAACGTGTAGTGGGTATTATTTATACACTGAAGGGAGTCCAATATAATGATGAATTCATCATATTAGACTTGGATGAAAAATTTGATGTCATCCTTGGACTGCCGTGGATCAGAAGGTACGGGCCACAAGTCAGCTGGCATCGACGAACAGTCTATATGCCTGTCACTTGTTCATCAGATGGCCATTTGATGAACGTCGTGGAGCGCCCACTAACATGTGGATGTACTACGAGCGAGTGCGATGGCCTCGCGTGTGGTTCGGTCGTTAGTATGACTGCACATGGCCATGGAGTGGCTGATCGCCACATCATGAAGTCATATTCCGGCGACTGCATTGAGATGCAGGTCGCGCCGATGGCTCACCACCCGAATAAGTAGAGTGGACTGGGGCGTGAGTGTCGTCCAAACGAACAACACCCAAGTGAAAATGAACCGAATTGCCAATGATTGGCAATACGATGATCTTAGTGCGACTGGAGAATCGCGCGTAGAAGATCTGGCCGCGGTAGCGCAACCACCGCCAGAGGATAACGAGGGAGCAATTCCACTCGTGTTAGATAATGAGATAGCCCAAGAGGCTAGTGAGGGAATAAGTTCCCATCCGACTGTGGAAATAAGTTCCCAGGAGACGACAGAGACATTAAATTTCCTAGTCAATGACGGATCAAGCATAGGAATATATCAACTTGATCTGATCGCGCCTCCGAAGACAAATTCAGAGATCATTCAATTGCCCACTCTCGAACAGAAAAGGTTCTTGCGTGATCTGCGTAGTGGCAAAGTCAAGCAGATTTGCGTACTCGTCGCGGAAGATGAGTACGTAACCGATATTCGGTCGGCAATGGTATTTGCTGAGAACGAAAGGGTTCTCAGCAGCTCATCAATGGACGAGAGTGTCCTTGATAAGAAGACTCGGATTGAGCGATACACATCCCAATCGTGGGAATCGCTCGAGACAAATCCTCTCTACGATGATTTGACGGAATTCGGGGATGTGTTCCAAGAAACATTGCCGTGCGAATTACCCAAGGATAAGGGTACTCGTCACGAGATAGACCTGAACCAGGGTTAAAGTACTGTTTCATGAACCAATGACCATTGCCTCGTGAAGAAGTACTAGCTATTGACAAATTCTATGCCGATCGCTTGGCAGCGGGCCATGTGAGGGAATCTACTTCCCCACATAGCTCTCCGACCTTCTGTGTCCAAAAGGCCACAGGAGGATGGCGGATAGTATATGCCTTCAACAAGTTGAATGCTGCCACTGTACCGGCTCAAACGCCGATACCGAGAAAGGATGTCATTATAGATGGTATGTCAAGGAGTACCATCTTTTCATCGATGGATATGATGGACGGGTTCTATCAGATCCTTACGCGTGAAAAGGACATTCCTTATACAGCAGTGAGCACCCCAAGCGGTATGCTTTGGGAGTGGCTAGTAATGCCACAAGGGCTGAGTATTGCCCCTGCTACATTCAACAGATGTGTTACGAATCTGTTGAGATCTGTGCAAGAATCCGCACCCATCTATTTCGATGACGTGTTCATCCATAGCTGGGCTATGGATGGACAGACGGATTTGGAAGTCCACCGACTCCACGTCCGGAGAGTTCTTACACTGATGCGTGAGCATAAGTTGTATGCCAATCTCAAGAAGTGTATATTTGCGGCAAGCGAAATACCACTTCTTGGATGCATCGTGGGTAAGCACGGCGTCCGGCCAGATCCGGAAAAGATCAAGGCAATCACTGACTGGCCGGTGCCTACCGACATAAAAGGACTTCGAAAGTTCCTTGGCCTAGCGGCGTATTTGCACAAATACTCGCACAATTACGCCGAGATGACTGTTCATCTCTCTCTCTTTATTGAAAAAGAACGAGAAGTGGGCATGGAGTGCTGATTGCCAGGGCTTTTTCGAAGGTATCAAGCAAAGCTTGATACACTCGCCAGTTTTGGCGATTGCAGACCAAGACAGACCATTTCATGTGGTCTGCGATGCAAGTGATTTTGCCATCGGATGTGCACTAATGCAGTACGACACAGACGGTGCTGAGCGTGTCGTCTGCTACCAGTCACGTCAGCTGCAACCAGCTGAACGTAACTACCCAGTCCATGACAAGGAACCCCTTGCCATGAAGTATGCTTTGGCAAAATTCAGGGTCTACCTACTAGGTGTTAGACCCTTTATCGTATACACGGACCATGCGTCCTTACGCACGGCCGTTAACAGTCCACACCTCTCGCAACGAATGGCGAGGTGGCTGTCGTTCTTCGCGGAGTATAACTTCTCCGTGGAACATAAACCATGACGACTCAATGTCGTCACTGATGCTCTGTCGCGCCAGCCCGATTTCGAACCGGCTGCGCAACCCGACACTGATCCGACCACTGTCGCGGTGTTGACGTCGAGTTTCCCGTCGTCAACCTTACTAGAAGACATACGCAAGGCGTACGATCCAGCGATGGTGCGTTTGATGGAACATCTCTCGCAACCATCCCGTCAATCCTTAAAAGGTTTCCCCCAGTATATCGATCCTCCACGGATAGATATACAGTCCACAATGGCTTACTGAAGTATACAGCCGTTGCCGGCGACACGACTCGTGTCGTCGTACCGGACCATGGTGACCTGCGACTGCGCATCATGTATAAGTACCACGATGCATCTACTGGTGGACATCGTGGTCGAGAGAAGACATATCTCACAGTTAGTCGCGACTTTTACTAGCCCCGCCAGTATCAGTTCGTGCGAAAGTACGTCCGCGCATGCAAAGTATGTCAACGAGTGAAGTCAGGTCCTTCACTTCGTGCGCCGTTGCAACCTTTGCCCATTCCGGCAGAATGCTGGGAATCAGTCTCAATGGACTTTGTTTTTGGATTCCCCGCAGACCCACACAAGAATACAGGTATTCTTGTGTTCGTTGATAGATTCAGTAAAATGGTACACCTGGTCGCTGAACCTGAATCTATCAATGCATCGGCATGTGCTCGTATTTTTATTGACACGATCTTTCTTCTTCATGGGTTACCTCGTGAAGTCGTTTCTGATCGAGACCCACGATCCACTGCGGAATTCTGGCGATCCGTGTTCAAAAAACTCGGAACGCGCCTTCAGATGTCGACCTCTGACCACCTGAAACAGATGGTCAGACAGAACGTGCAAACCGCGTTCTTGAGGAGTTCCTTCGGGGTTATGTCCATTCGTTTATGAAGTGGAGCGATTTCTTGCCAATGGTGGAATTTGCCATCAACAACTCGGTGCATGCATCGACGACGCATACACCGTTCTTCGCGAATGGCTTGTGTCACCCACTCCTACCAACCTTCTTAGAGTGTAACTCTAGTTTGAGGGGGGGAGGGACTCATTCGAGCGAACGCCAAGTCGGCTCTCACTCATCACGTACTGACCACGTGGTCACTACGTATGACGCCGATGTCGATCACATCGACTTCGGTGAAGAAGAGGAAAGTAAGAGTGAGGATACTCTTACTACCAAGCTCACTGATCTTGCCACAGTGCGCTCCAAGCGCACTACAGCCAAAGACAGCGAGTCAGCAGATGAATTCATACTGGCTCGCGAAACGGTTGTCCGTTTCGTGCAAGATTCAATTGCAGAAGCAGTGGACCGACAAAAGAAAAACGCAGACAAGAATGAAAGGGCAAATGTTCTTTCATTCAACGAAGGTGACCTAGTCCTACTATTTACCGTAAACTTACCTCGACACATAGTGACTAACGTGGGTAGTAACAAGTTACTACCCAGGTTCATCGGTCCATTTTGTGTGCTGCGCCGCATAGGCAACGCATACACGATTGAACTGCCACGTAAGATGCGCACGAATCCTACGTTTTAAGTCTGTCGCCTTAGACCTTATCAACAGTACGGAACTTCTTCCGGTGAAGAAATCCCTTGCACTCAAGCATCTCCAAGAGATACTTGTGTTCGCGGTGCTGACTATCAGCCCGAGTCTGAAGTTCGGATATCTCCCCGCAAGCCGAGAGATATCCTGACGAGCTTCCACGAGCTCGTCGCGAAGAGAACGCTGAGTCCGCTCGTTCTCAAGCTGAGCAAACGCAAAATTGGATCGATCACTCTCACTCTCACGTTCCGAGAAGAGACGCGTCACATCGTCGACCAGACCCAAACGTCTGATCCTCTCGTGTTCGATGTCCTCGCGCAACTTACACGTTACGCGCTCGAGCTGGCTCACAGTATCAAATTGAACCTGCAACCCGTCTGAGAACGTGTTTCCTCCTCCGCCTCATCCATTGATTGATGCGCGCGGTGGCAAACGCTTCCTCGTGGAGCACTTGTTGAACCGCCGCGATGAGAAGGGACGTCGGACGCACGTACCCTCCACCAGGGGTCATTCATCGCGTAAGCTTTCTTTGGAGCTCGTGCCAAGTTATTCACACAACTTTGGCACGGATCACCTCAAGAGAAGCATGGTAGCCCGGCCTCTCCTGACAACCGATGCAGTTTGAAACGTGCACCGGTAGAGGTCTGTTTCTCAAAACGATTTCGAGCTAGCAATAGCTTGTCTAGCCAGGCATCACGCCCAATCTCACCAACGTTGTGGATGAAAGCGTTCCATGCCTGAATCAAAGAGGGAACATAACGCTTGTGATTCCCACTGTACCACTGATGCTTGAAGAACGCATCGATGAAGAAATCATGTTCAGTGCGAAAGTTACTCGCACAGGATCGAGCTTATGAAGCTTTGATGAATCGAATAATCTTATTCGATAACGATCACTCGTCGTGTCAGACAGACGATCCAACACTCTCTGGGAGGTAGCCATGGCTACTTCTCAGGAGAAACACGCAAGATGTTGCGATCCACAGTCTCTTGTCTGGTGTCAATAGAAGTACCGACACCAGGATCGTCCCGATCACTCGGACTATGATGCATGATTGCATCACCGTCAAGGTCGTTCCGATGGCTTATCTCGCTTTCGGTAGAACGACTCCGTCTCGGAGATGGAGGGTCGGACTCGTCGGACGATCCGAAGATGTCACGACGATCTGCAAGGCTTAAAGCGCTTCAAGAAGCCGATTTAGTCGGCTCCGGTTTAGCCAAGTCTGGCTCTTCCTTGGCTTTCGCCTCCTTCGAGTCGGTCTCACCATCAGACTCGCCAGAGTATATGAGCTCAAGCTCATAATCTCCTATGTCACGCGGTGCATCACCGCGTGCGCCTGCAGCAGCGACTGCTGCAGGCTGAGTCGCGGAAGTAGCAGACGAACTTAGGTAAGCTGCTTCGGGTGATCCTGTCTCTCCTGCGGCAGCAGAGCGAAGTCTCATCGATGCGTTCTCAGCAGCTTTGGCTTCACACCCCATGGACTTGTTAACCATGCGACGAGAACGAAGGATAGATAGATTGGCCAACAAGTGCTTCCCTGTCCCAGAGCCACTCAACAGTGTCATTCAATAGTGAATCAGTTACTAATGTGACTGATGGTTAAGGGGGGGGGTGATGTAACGGGGTGCCTCCGTTACATGATAATTTACTTAAGGTAAATATCAAGTACGAATATTGCGTTAGGACAAACACAATATTCTCACAATATTATCCATATAGATAATATTGCCCCGCAGATGTAGCACACTGTTCATTGGTTGATATAGGATCAAGATATCAACCAATAGAGTCCAGCCACGACAGAAGCACGCAACGAGTGGCGCGCAGATAGTTATAATACATGTTTGTATTTAGACATAGTTAAATGAAGTCAAATAGGGGTTATTACAATGATTAACTATACTAAATACAGTTCTACTTTTTACCTTTATTGAGTACTCTTAATCCGTATCACAATCTTCCTCTGCATGTACGTGTACGTGAGGTAGTCGGAAGCACACACCCTTGCACTGTCAGCAGTGCAAGTTTTATTCAGTTACTTGAATAAGGTGTGCCCCGTTACATCTGTCCCTGGCCGGTCGACCTGAAGACTTGGCGTGTATTGTGGTATAAAGTTTGTCAGAAGATATCGTCTTTGACAGGTGATGGCGTTTCCGGCATAGACTGCAAGGCCTGTTACTAGTAAAGGGCGACTTTACCTTATCAGCTGACAAGTTGATAGGTGGGACGAAGACGAGACAAGTCGACATATGAGACAAGAGAAGACGATCGTCATGTCGGACTATCGAGGCAGATGGTAGGTGAGACAGCGACATACGGACGTCATGTGGGACCAGAACCAGCACATGGTGATGTGCACGCTGGATGTGTGCCAAGTGTAACTTGACCAGGTCAAGTTGTAGTGCTGGTGCAATGCATATAGTAGGGTTGACTAGAGAGAATAGTTAACACTCAATATATTTCACTTTTACTTCCTACATCTTCTGCACAAGTGCGACCAATCACACTAAAGTTTAACAGGCTATGAGCCCAACTAAACGTGTTGGTGGTGCGGCTGAATTAGCAGCACATACCGTGGTGGTCGACGATCACCACCTGGAAGAAAAGTCGGCAGCGCCTTTGACGGCGATTGAAAAGATGCTAGTCATGCTGGGAGACCCGTCCGAAACGATGGATCGGATGGAGGTCTCCCAGAGAGAGCAAGACGGCAAGAACTAGCAGGGATCGCCCGAGTCGAGTATCGCCAGTAGAGAAAAGGAGGTTGGGACAGGGATTAACCTCCGGCCTTTGGAACCTACCCCTCCTAAGGAATCACCGAACGTGTCACCAGAAACCTACTTTGGTATTCGGCGACAACAACAACCGGCAGATGTTGAAGGACCTCACGCGAGACTAGCAGAGCCAGGAATTAACATGGGTCAGGCACCCGTCCCTGGGATATACCGGGCAGGTTTGCCTGAAGGATACTATCCCGGTATGGGTATGCCTAACGTGGGGGGGTATGTCTAACCTAGGCAACCGGGAGTCGGCATGCCGGACGCGCAACAACGGAAGCTCGCATTGCAGCCGCTCGACGGGAAGGAGCTATACCATGGCCTTGGTAGCGGTTTCGTGGAGTGGGGTAAAGCGTTTGTCCGTCAGGTTGGTTTCGCGGAACGTGCGGGTGGTTTTGTATGTTCAGAGGATATCAAGATCTATGTTCTTGGACAGCACCTAGATGGGAAAGCAAAGACGTACTATCGCCGACAGGTGTAAACTTGGTGGCGTGAAAGTTAAACTTCGGAACACGCGATGCAGAAACTGTTGCAGACGTTCAGTACCAAGGTATGGTCAGCACAAAGCATAAGGCTGTTTACGGCAGCCAAGGCATCGCATAGAATCTGGACAGATCATTTTATCTATCTGACGGCCGTCAGCGATGTCTGTGGAGGTGCAGACAACCTTGTGCTGGACAACATTGTTCATTACGTGGACCCCAATATGCGGACAACGATATTATCCAGATTGGACATTCACCGCGAAGATGACCTGTGGCAGGTAGAGGAATTGGCGCAATTCACTCAATCAATGGAGGTGGACACACATGCCAAGAACTTCGGCCAAGATGTGGTGAACACAGTCGAACCTATGAAGGCGGTTAAGGAGAAGGTCAAGTCAAGGGCCCCACAAACGCGGAGCGATGATCGAGTCTGTTTTAAATGTGGTGAAGTCGGACACATTCGGTCACGGTGTCCATTGATGAAGCAGAAACCCTCTGGTGCGAACTTCGTTTTCGCAGTTAACAATGGTGCCGATGTACCAGAAAACCAGTGGGTAATTGACAGTGGTTCAAGCAGAAACTTGGTCAATGACTCCAGTCTGCTCACCAATCCGACTTCTTGTCAAAGCGAGTGTCTAACAGCAGCCAACGACGGAATTGTGCTACGAATCACTCAACAAGGGACTGTAGACATTCAAGTTTTCGCACTCGGGGTCGTGAACATAGTACGACTCCTCAACGTTCAATACGCGGAAAACCTCGAGCGTATTATCCTCTCTTATGGGTTGCTATAGGCAAAAGGTTGCGTACTCAGATATCGAGGAGGGAGGCGCGTGTTGTCCTCCGGTGTTGGTGGTACTCCCATTATGGATATAGAGTGTAGAAACAATGTCTTGGTTGTTGCTGTGACGAGTCACAGCAACAGTAATGTCAAGCCAACACAGGAGACAATGATGACGGTAATCACTTCCCCTGAATATGAATACGATTCGGATGTTCAGCGCGGTACCCTGATGCACTTTCATCGCCGTCTAGAACACCCGTGTTCTTACACGATCGTTTAGATGGCTCGAGATCCATCCTCAGGCGTACGCATCACTGACATGACACGTCAAAAGTGTATGGCCTACGCTAAAGGGAAGCAGACTAACAAAGCTCAGTCAAATCAGGATACGGGCATCAATTCTCCTATGGCGTCATTTGTTCTGATCTTAAAGGTGCTATGACCCCCTGAGATCGTTTGGAAAACAAGTACATGGTCAATTTCATCGACCATCGGTCCAGCTACTGTCGAATATTTTTGGCTAAGTCGAAGGACGCTGCCGCCTTGAAGTTCAAGCTTTTCACGGCGAGCTTCGAGCGTAAATTTCACTGCAATGTATACGTACTACGAACCGACGGCTGTGGCGAATACAAGACACTCAACATATTTTGCTCATCACGGGTATCTAGCTTCAAGTCAGTGAAGCTCGTAATCAAGCGAGCAATGAAAAGGCAGAAAGGATGCACCGCACAATCATGAACATGGTGCTCAGCATGGTTTTTGCATCCAACCTACCGCTCTCCCAAAAGGAGAGCGGTAGGTTGGATCCAAAAACCATTCTGCATCTGCAGATGCAGAATACGCCTGCTATATTCTCAACCGAAGCAAGACTAAGTATAACCCTGGAGGTGTATCGCCCATGGAGTTTTTAACGAACAAGGCTCCCATGCTGAAGGACATTGTGGTGTTTGGATCCACATGCACTGCGCATAGAGACCAAAAAAACAAGTCCATTGGCGAAAGGGGCAATACAGGCATCATAATCGGAAGAGGCAGCGAGATCAAGCGATATAACGTGTACGTCCCGGTGGAGAAGGTGGTCGTGGTGACTCAACACGTGCAAAACGTTAAGGCACCGCACGGATGACCAGGATAAGCACGCAAGATTTGCCCTGATACGGTACGCCATCAGGAGGAGCCATGCGGTAATAATCGGACGGACGATGATGGGTATCAAAACACTGAAAAAGGTAGGAGCAAAGACCGCAAGCGCAGAAAGGCTATATGGACCAGAGATCGACATGGCACGAGGTCGATGAGCATGATTCAACCTGACACCGCCAAAATTGACACCTCATCGGGACAACAAGGCATCGTAAACGCATTCATCGCACAAGACCCAATGCACTGTGGCGAAGCGATGAAGAGTGATTATCGAGACCAATGGCGCGTTGTCATGACTTAAGAATTGGATGCTCTAAAGGCAAACGATGCCTGGTAGGTTGTTGTGCCACCAAGGAACGCGCATGTGTTGCACAACAAATGGGTCTACAAATCTAAGACCGATGCTAATGGAGATATTGGTGGTTTGCAGAAATGAACAAGTGTTTGGGGTTGACTAAAACCTAACATTTGCGACGTGATGGACTTGGTGACCTCCAAGCTGATATTGGTGCTATCAAGACTAAGAAACGTACCTGCACGTTATGGTGACGTGCCGAACGCCTACGTGAATGCCGAAAAGGAGCAGCACCTGGACATCTATATGAAATTACCAAAGGGTATGCAAGTAACCAGAAAGGAACTTGCAGGGGTTGGAGTGCAGTCGTCCGGCGACGTTGCACTACTGTTATATAAATCGTTCTGCGGGTTGAAACAAGCGGGTAGACGTTGGAGCAAGCTGCTACATTCCAAGCTAGCGGATAGAATTTGGAGCAAGCTGCTATATTCCAAGTTATGTGAGGGCGGTTTCAAGCATTGCACTACGGACATGGGCTTGTACTACAAGCACGAAAGTGACAGTTGGACCGTCATCGGAGTGTACGTGGGCGAACTTTTGGTCACCGGGACCAAGCAAAGCTCGGTCGATGACTTCTTTGTGGGATTGAATACATTGTCCATCAAGGATCTAGGCGTAGTGAAGAAGTTTTTGGGACTCCGGATCTCGTTGGATGACCCTCGCGGATATGTCTTGGACCAAGAAGTCATGATCGACACACTACTGAGAGATTTCAAGTTGGAATCTGCAAACAGTGTAAGGACGCCATCGGCGACGAGTGCAATGCCGATGATGACAACGATACGAAATTTCTACCTGCGAGCGGTCCAAGTGGCAAACCAAGTTTAAGTTCATTTCAGTCGTTGGTCGGGAGTTTGCTATGGAATGCAAGATGCACTCGCCCCGACATTTGCTTTGCGGTGCACAAGGATACACGACAAATGCACAAACCGACTGTCAAGGATTGGAAGACGGCGAAACGTATCGCGCGATATTTGAAGATGTCGAAGGGTTTGAAGCTGCATCTTAACGACGCGAGACCGACACATGAAAAGGTCAAGATAGAATGTTGGAGCGACGCAGGCTTCGCCGCCGATAAGGTGGATCGTAATTCAGTGTCCGGTCGTGTACTAACTATGGACGGTGCTGTTATTCTATGGTCATGCAAGAACAGTCAAGTGTGTCGTTGAGCACGATGGAGGCGGAATTCATATCCGCCTCACATGCCGGACGTGAACTATTGGGCGTGAAAGAGCTACTGAGCGAGTTGAAGCTTCAAGTGTGCGAACCAATGCCTATGTGGATGGACAATCAAGCGGCCATCAAGCAACTCGAGGTGGAAAAGTGTACGTCGAGCGCGAAGCACGTGGACATCCGTTTCAAGTTCATTTGCCACCACGCCCACGAAAGCACTGTGAAGCCACGATTTGTGAAATCGGAGGAGATGATGGCGGATATCCTCATCAAGTCGTTGACAGCTCCGAGAATGGAAGAGCTGCGCAGGATGTTCAACTTGAAGGCGATACAGGCTTACGTCGAGGAGGAGTGTTAGAATATATCGTCTTTGACAGGTGATGGCGTTTCCGGCATAGACTGCAAGGCCTGTTACTAGTAAAGGGCGACTTTACCTTATCAGCTGACAAGTTGATAGGTGGGACGAAGACGAGACAAGTCGACATATGAGACAAGAGAAGACGATCGTCATGTCGGACTATCGAGGCAGATGGTAGGTGAGACAGCGACATACGGACGTCATGTGGGACCAGAACCAGCACATGGTGATGTGCACGCTGGATGTGTGTCAAGTGTAACTTGACCAGGTCAAGTTGTAGTGCTGGTGCAATGCATATAGTAGGGTTGACTAGAGAGAATAGTTAACACTCAATATATTTCACTTTTACTTCCTACATCTTCTGCACAAGTGCGGACAACCATACTACAGTCCATAGTGTGGACTCGATCCAAACTATGTAAATGTATGCATTCGCAATTCGCATGTGCTCGAGCGCGCTACCAGTTGGAACAGTTTGCACAAGCTGCTCATATTGAGTACATTCTCGAATCAGCGAATGTTCATCCTAAGTGTCTTTTCTAGAGCGTGGCGTGACGCTTATCCCTCGTTTTACGCATACAAACGATAGTACTGTCAAATGTATCATGCATTTTTTCGATAAAGAGCCGACTATCTGTAGCCGCATCATTTATGTGGCACTTATGTTTGCGTAGCTCTCCACTAACAAACAAGTTGCATACTTTACCAAAGTGATATGAATATCCATTCCTTCAAAAATTGTCACAATGGCATTCTCGACTAAAAGTATCTCCTGGTCGCTGTATGGAGACGCCTCATGCTCCGACTCTGGTCGAGTGTTCCAAGGAATTTTTGATGTTGCGCTTGTAACATCCCGACGATGTCAATTGGTTGAATCCAGAGGTGACAAACCTTCTGATGAATCGCTCGTGTGGCTGAAAACGACTGGACTTGAACTCGTTCCGGAAGTTCAAAGCCGAGTGGAGTATCTCATCGAGCGGCATCCCCGTAATTGTGATCAACAAAGCACAATAATTGATACTAATCTAAAGGACGACGATGACGAGGACGACGATGTGTTTCCTGTGGCTATTGAGAATCTCAGTTTAAGTGCTGAAGCTGTTGAAGAGCTGGGGCTGAAGAACGACAAGGCAGAATTGTACTGCAAACTGCAGCTACATAATGCTTCAGGTGGTGGTGGATTTAAGTCTGATGGGATCGAGGATACCATTAGACAAGAGAGTGACTGGTTCTCATGGAAGATACAGCGGGCAGAAGAGTACCGAGTACGTGGGAACGAAGCTTTCAGACAGGAGAGCTACAGCTTGGCTGTGCAGCTTTACAAGCGAGCACTAGCATGGCTGGAGCCGCCAGCTGCTTGGTCGCATACGGCACTAGATGTCAAAGGACAGTACTCGATCGAGGAGCTGCACCAGGTGAACCACGTAGGTGTCGCGTGCTATGCCAACTTGGCGACAAGCTATTCAAAGATCAACGGAGACGGTGACATCGATCGCTGTATCGCTGCCGCTTCAAGTGCACTGGCGATCGAGGACGCACACGTGAAAGCTCGCTATCGCCGTAGCCAAGCGTATGTCCAGTCGAAAGCGTTTGACCAGGCGCTAGCAGATCTTACAAAGCTGCTCGAGCTCGAGCCAAACAACAATTTGTTCCGAGGTGCATTGGCTCGAGCTCGACGAGCGAAATCGCAGCTCTGCAAGAAGCAGCAAACCGCGTTTGCAAATCTCTTTGAACAGCAGAAGTAGGGAAGAAAAGCAGCAGCAATCGAGTTTACAACCAGAGGTAGACACAATATCGAGATAGTTCAACAGGGAGGGGCGTGTTTAGTTACGCTCAGTTGCTGCAAAATTAATCCAGACGGAGAGTAGCAATCACCGCACTTTTGCTGCTACTGACGTCCAAAGGTTCACCACCAAGCCCGATCCCTTGCATGTCTTATCGCGTCTTCTTGTCACCATCAAGCTCTTTCTCAAAGCTCAAACCGATGACCCCATCAATTCCACGGCAAGACACATTCAGAGCTCAAGGGGGTGAACAGCATCAAGCTTTATCAACCTTTTACTCCTCGACAGCCACAGCGCGAGTGTAGATAAGCTGCGCGTGATGGCCCAACACCTTCGAAATGCTGCCATTCTCCTCCAGCTCGTGGATCGAGGCGCGAGCAAGCGCAGCGTTCACCTTGAGACGTTCCACGATAGCAGAAGCCGTAATCAACTTCATCTTGGGCACTTCCACGAGCAAACGCTCATACGCCTCCTGGTCGTACAGCACTTTGTTCGCCACTTTCTCACGGACTTTACCCTTGGACCATTTCTTCTTGCCCTTGCCCTTGCCACCGGCCATGGCGGCGGCCATCTTCTGCTCTTTGGTTTTCTGCTGCGTTTTCGGCGGCTACAGAAGCGTCATGATCACAATACAAGACGTCAGCATCTCAATAGGATCACTACCACCTAATCACTCAAGTGTCTTCTTCTCAATCTATAGACTCCATAGTCTATTGACACTAATCAACCTATAGATCTACTGCTACTGGATAAAGCTGCAACAAGACTAGCTCAAGGTTCTTGTCACAGTAGATCAATGGCCATTGTCCAGTGCTTTATCAGCGGATCAATTTGTCAATACTTCTCCTGTAACAGCAACACCAGCTCCACGAAACTTCCTTTACTTTCACTCAAGATACGATTGCCAAATCGTGCAGCTATTGACAAGCAGATACTCGTAATCAGGCAGTTAGTACATAAATTTGCTTACTTACCATGGTGACTCGGTGCTTGCGACGACACTCCCTGTTTATCAATTAAAGGTTAGCGGTATAAACGACGTCGAGTCGCAGCCATCCAATAGAAGGCTCAAGTCGCATATGAACCGGTTCAATTCGTTCCGGACCGGTCCTACCAATCATGACATTACGAGACCATCGCAACGCACCAATCAGAACCCAGGAGCTACGTTTTCTTGTCCAGTGCAACGTATCTGTACGCTTTTACATGGCTACATTCTGGCGTCCCGGCACAGCGCTCCGTGGTGCAAACGCTACGGCTGACGCGGAAGCAGAAGTCGCACGTGACTTTCCAAAGGACGTCGAGGTACCCCTTGTGCAGTTCAATCCATTGTCGAAGCTCTCGGTACAGGACCAACGAGCTCGTCTCCCAGTCGCTCGTCACCGTCTGGAACTGCTTTATGCAGTGGAGACTTACGCAATTACGATCCTCGTAGGCGCCACAGGCTCTGGAAAAACCACTCAAGTGCCGCAGTATTTATTGGAGGCGGGATGGGCGACATCTCGGTCGATTGATGGTCAATACTCGGGGCAGAACCGGACAATTGTGTGTACCCAGCCCCGACGTGTTGCAGTGGTGACAATTGCGGAGCGTGTGGCAATGGAAAGAGGCTGTAAACTTGGCGATGAAGTGGGATATGCTGTTCGGTTCGAGGAGCAGTGTGACGCAAAGCGTACGAAGATCAAGTTTGTCACGGACGGACTGCTGTTAAGAGAGACGATGCGAGATCCATTGCTGTCGCGGTATTCAGTGGTGATTTTGGTGAGAAAGAGCTAGGAGATGACGGAGGGTCTTGTTTGTATTTCGATACGGTTGTTGTGTGCTGACGTTCAAGTTGCTACTGTGCTGTATGTATGAGCAGGATGAAGCCCACGAACGCAATCTAGAGACGGACTTGCTACTGGGATTAATCAAGAAAATACGCAGAAAGCGGCCAGAGCTGCGCGTGATCATTGCGTCTGCGACTCTGCATGTCGATACGTTTGTAAAGTTCTTTCGCTCGAAGAAACAGGACAAGCTGCAAGATTCAAGAGATACCTCAATGTTGGCAAAGCCAGCTGCGGGTTTAAAGGATGTCGTCGTCGTGTCAGTGGAAGGACGCCAGTTCCCTGTCGATATCGAGTACCTTCAGGAACCGTGTGGCGACTATCTACAACAAAGCATCGACACGGTCTTGGCTATCGACAAGCACGAAGGTGAAGGGGACGTGCTGGTGTTCCTGCCCGGCCAGGAGGAGATTGATTTTGTTGTTCGAGCGCTCAACGACTGCGCACCAGCAGATATCCTTCCTGTGCCATTATACGGAACGCTGCCTTTAAAAATGCAACTGAACGCGTTTCTGTCGGCACCTCGAGGCGTTCGACGTAAAGTGATTGTGGCAACTACCATTGCCGAGACTTCCGTAACTATCGAAGGAGTGGTTTTTGTAGTGGACGGGTGTTTCACCAAGCTCGCTTTTTTCAACCCTCTTACTGGAGTAGAGGCTCTACTGACGACATTGGTATCCAAGGCCTCAGCAAAGCAGAGAGCAGGTCGTGCAGGGCGTTCGTGTCCTGGAAAGTGCTTTCGGCTGTGCACCCAGGAGTATTTTCACACCAAACTGGCGAAAGAGACTATCCCGCAGATGCAGCGCACGAATCTGGCAACTGTGGCATTGTACCTCCTGAGTATGGGTATTCGGGATCTCGCTCACTTTGATTTCGTGTCTCCGCCATCTCCAGAAGCTCTCATCCGGGCTTTGGAGTTGTTGTTCTCTCTTGGTGTCATCGATACTGAAAGTCGTCTCATTGATCCATTAGGGACGCAGGTGGCTGAGTTTCCCGTAGCCCCGTCATTGGCAAAAGTGATCCTGTCGTCTTGCCGGTTTGACTGCACGCGTGAGATGCTCAGTATTGCTAGCGTCTTGTCCGTGGGAGACGTGTTCCTCAATGCACGTGGCTCGAAAGAGAGAAAAGAAAAACTTGCAGAGGCCATGGAGCATTTCGCACACCCGGACGGCGACCACATGACGTATCTGTCGATCTATGACGAATTTGTAGATACTGGAAAGAGTCGTTCATGGTGCGATGAGTATATGCTCAGCTACCGTGCACTTGTGCGTGCTACCGAAGTTCGTCGGCATCTTGAACGGTATATCACGCGTTTCAAGTCGTTAGAAAAGCATCACGGAGCAGATCATGTGCGACTTGACGGTAACGCCATGGACGAAACGGAGGAGAAGGTCCGCAGTGCTACCATTCGCAAGTGTCTTGTCAGCGGATACTTTGCAAATGCTGCAAAATTGCACGCTGATGGTACCTATCGAACACTGCGTGACCAACGAGCAGTGGAATTGCATCCAACGTCGGTGTACTATCACATGGGGACACTACCCGACTGGATCATCTTTCATCAGAGCGTGCTTACTACTGAAGAGTTTGTCCGGGACGTGTCGAAGATCGATCCACGTTGGCTCGTGGATCAATCCCCCGATTTCTACCGTACAAAAGACGTCGGCAGCGTAATATCTGGAAGTTCCGGTGCTCTGGGTTTGCCATCCACATCGTCTACAGCATCAGCGATGAAGAAGCCGAAAGTGATCAAACCTGAAGCCGCAGCAACTGCCATCAGCTCCGATGGTCGCATATTGTTTCGGAAACCAAAGCGATCTACGCAGGGGTCGAAACCTAACCTACCCGTGTACATTGGCAAGAGCAAAGGGGGTCTGCGTTCGCAATTCTAGAGGCCCGAGGAAGCTATCAGGAGGTTCAAGGCACATAGTGGTTCTACCCGTTACGACCACGTTCATTACTATCAATACAGCTCCTGCTAATACGCAGTCTTCCGACCTCCCTACTGGGGTGCTCGCTCACCAAATTGGCTGTCGGATCCAGCACGCAGTCGTCGAACTTCCAGCAACTGCATCTTCCGTTGTCGTCGCTCAATAGACTCGCGCTTCCGGTCGTACACTGGTACACTATAGTCTTGCAAGGACACGTACGACGAGCCTCGTTGCGAGATCTCACTGGGAGCGACACTAAGGAACTCGTCCAAGACGCTGCTGTTCCTGGTCGCTGGATGCCGAATAGCCAGTGCCAAGATCTCCTGGAACCGTTGCTTGCGCTTCTCAACAAGCCGCACGTCGTGACGTTTCAACATACTCCAGACCCCTGCACTAGGCAACGACGGGAACGTCACAATGCTGTAGTTGGTGTTGGACACGGGTGGCCCCTTGGCTCGTGCGGTGAGGGCACTATGTGGACTCAATGGAATGTGGTTGTCTCGCAACGAATCCAGAGATGATGCAGCAGCTTTTTTCTTCTTGGCTGTCTCGACAGCTTTCAGGTGAGCTCGATGGTTTTGCTGGTACTCAATCACGAGACGATTGAGTTCCGTGTACAGGTTCTTGAAAGCACGAAAGCGACGGCGGATCGTGTACGTGGAGAGGAACCCGTCAGGTCCTTTGATATCGACGTGGTACATGACGACGCCCTGGTTGTTGACCGAGTGGTTGTTGACCTCAATTGACACGCCTTGATACGACGGTTCAAACTCGGTCGGGTGGGTGAGACTGTGGCTCGGAGACGCAGCATCCACCACATCAACCTCGACGCTCCAGAGATTCAAGCCATCGAACCCGCTCGTCTCGCTCGTGCTACTGTCGTATCGAATGAAGAGGTTGTTGCAGTTAATGGCTCGAGGGGTTGCCAGTGCAGCGAGACTGCTGCGGTTTTTTGCATTATTGGAAGGAAGCTGGAAACTCGAGTCGGAGCTGTCCGGAAGAGCCGACTCGCTGTAGCGAAAACCGTGGAAGGCAGAAGAAGGAGCGACGATGCGCATGACAAGCAGGGCACGAAGAGGGTGGAAGACGAGCTGAATACCGTGCAAAAGGGTGAATGAAGTATTTGGGCTACCGGGTCATGTGTCAAGTTACAGCGGAAGTGGAAGGAAAAGCAGCAGCTGTCGCAGGTGCAAATCCACGAACATTTGCTTGAAAGCAAATGGTTTTCGAAAGGTGCAGTTAGGCTATGGTTGCAGCCGCTTGTTGTGGTTATTTTCCAAGGACTACAGCTGGGGACAAAACATTAACAAGTCGGTTGTCTACTGGACTGGAAGGCAGATGGCACGAAATGACTGGCACAGAGCGAGTGCAAAGCTGAAGTATTGCACGCTTCTTTTTTGCACCGACATGTGTGGCTTGCAGCGTTAAAGCTGCTCTCTCCCACGTCCATAACGACATGTAGTAGGGGAACTCAGGTCTGTTACTATGATGGTAAAAAAACAGCCAGCCTCGACTGACTCGACCGGTATGGTGAAGGACTTGACAGGGTGTTTGAGTTCGTATGGAGAGATGGTCTAGTGGCTGTATTATTAGGGAGAATAGGGGAACGGGACTCGCTAGAGTCGAGCTTGATTGTGCTAATCGGCGTCTTTTCGACAAGCGCTCTCGTTGTCGTTGAAGTCCCCCTCTTATGTTAATGTCTATAAATGAGTGGCTCACGTGATATACCAGCGGAGTCCTTGACGCCTTCTGTCAAATGTTTGCTGTTCCTACACCTTTTCATGATCACGTCGCAGCGTGTATTGAACGGTAGCCATGTCACACGACCTTTTTCTTCAGTTCCTCCTGGCCGCCACTCTCTTTACAATGTCGCGTCGCTTCAGGTCAGCGACTGATAGTACGGCAGCATACACAGCGTGACGGGGCATGTTGCATGCCGACACAACGTAGTCACACTTGTGACGGCAACAATACAATTAACGGCTGCGCTTGTATGAGCGGTCGCTCTATCTTGTGGACTAGGTCAATCGAGCGACATTTTCCTTGAATTATTAACGACCTGTAGCCTTATCGATGAGTGCTAGTCAGAGAGAGAGAGCTACGAAACCATGTCAGCAAATAGACAGTGTTGCCCAAGAAACTGCTGTTTAAAGTGCCGCTCAACAGTCAGTTCGTTCCAGCTATTGGCAATTACTTGAGCACAACCCCGACCCACGGTCAAGCCTGGGAATGAATGCGTGAGACGATCATGCAATGTTTATGCAGTGGTAGCCAGACGGCATGAAATTTGGCTGGGGGCTACCCACTTGGCCTCGAAATTTTGTCTTGCCGCGGATGTCTGCAATGCTATGAGCCGTCACAATTTGCGACCAGACTGCAGTAGAGCCGTGAGTGCCGTCACCCCTCTGACAAATTACAGCCTGCATAAGCCTCAAGCTGACACGTGAGTATCTAATTAAGGGACGCAGGATGTTGGAAGATAGCAATTGAAAAAGCAGCACCGGTCTGCTGGTCGGATCTGAAGCATAACCAGCAATAGAACAACAGTAGGGAGAAGATGTGTAGCTCTTCAAGCACAACTTGACTCTAGAGACTACCGATGTCACACCACACGAAAAAGTGTAGTCTCGGAATCGGTTTGATGAAAGAGCGTGGCGTGAAGGCATAATGCGGTAGACAACGTGTATAGCTGTCACAGAGGGCACTGCAGGACACATAAAATGTGAGCACTTTGTCGCAATGTTAGTAACACGATGGACAACCGTGATGAGGGTTCAGCCTGGAATGTCAATGAAGAACATCGAACAAAGCGCATATCCCTCTGTCCAAGATGTAGACACTACATAGAGCTAGAGAATTCTTCGACAGTGAGCGAGGAGATATTGGTCGCGCCGGCTTCGGCGCAGTGTCACCGCTTTTCGATGCCGAACGATCTACTTCATTTATAGTTGTCGTACAACGGGTACTGGACTTCACACGCAGTTGCGAGCTTGCCTCCACTTTCCAAGCACTCCGAGAATCGTATACCGTGTATCTGACTTACAATCCTGCTGAACACCGAAGGATCCGTACAGCTCGCAAATTTTTTGACGAGCCTCTCTCATGACTGGCCGCATAAAGACGCTCCGGTCCATCCAGTTCTTTACCTCTCATCCGAGATTGTCTAAAACAAGGATCACACAAGGCTGTGCATAGAATTTTTGCTTATGAGGTGATGTCCGAGGCGGTTCTATTATGCTTATAACTCTATGCAGATATCCCTTGCGAGATACGTCAAAGTTGTGGCATATGAAAGGTGAAGTTGTGCGTCGACGGGGGGAAAGGATGATGAAGGTATCTTCCTTGGTGCCACCGTTCCCAATCGTCGTTGAGACGTTGAAAAATTCGAGGGTTTGTGACTGCATCAAGAATTCTGGTCGTCCATGCAAAGGGCACTGGGATTGTAATCCGCTCGTCCGACGTGAACTTGTAGCGAAATGGGTGGTCTACATGCAAGATGTGCAGGATATCTGGCTTTCTGGTGTACGCGTTATTCACGAGCGTTAAATGAGATTAGTATCAGCAAGCACGAACTGCAAGTGTACGGTACTTGTTGATAAACCGTGCAGACGGATGCTTGATCAGGTGCTGAAAACTGGCTAACTATCGTTTTGAGAGGTAAGTCCTACACATCGATGGATCATGCAGATGTCGATCCCGATTCGCGAGCTTTTTGCTACCTATTGACGCTTCCTCATCTTTCTTATCGTCCTATTCCTTGTCCAGAGGTGAATGAACATCATACCGACTGGTCGTTTCCTGGTGATTCGGTAGTTGCTTTTGTTGCAGAAGCCAGCGACAAAATTGATCTGCCGAATGACCATTTCCGGTCTATCACAGCAGTCGAAGGCCTAAACGTGATAGCAATAGCTACCTACATACTTGTACGGCTTGGTTTACATCCCTGCTGGAAAGAAACGCTCAATAGGGCACATCAGGTAGTCAGTATATGCGACAGCTTGCATCGTCTACACAAGTCAAGGAGCATGGCGAAATGTCGCGCTGTGCCAAGTCAGTCAGTCAGACGTGCACTGAAATTTCATGCGAAGAGGGGGTTGATCTTTATCGTCGTAGAGACAATCTGACCACGACAACTGACCACGACAATATCCACACTAACCTCTTCGGCTCGTCTGTCCGACTTGAGTCGTGTGGGTAAAGAGTGCACCTCGTTCAAGTATTAGCTGCTGATAATTGCTGGCCAACCGTCCATCCATACAAAACATTGTCAGCCTCGACGTGGACGCTTTTTCATTTTATCCATCTTTTATGACGATGTTTCACTGCGAGCAGCTGCGCTGGATCTCAGTGGTGGAAGAACGTGACGATATGATGGCCA
The DNA here is from genome assembly GCA_000173235.2 of Hyaloperonospora arabidopsidis Emoy2. NCBI lineage: Eukaryota > Oomycota > Peronosporomycetes > Peronosporales > Peronosporaceae > Hyaloperonospora > Hyaloperonospora arabidopsidis. Next base: position 491,568 of record JH598169.1, read on the forward strand.
GACAGCGAGCTGGAAACAATGAGACGAGCAAGCTCACGTGAAAGCTGACAAAATGGACAGATTGGCACCAGAAGGACAGACGTCCACGCACTTGCTTGCTCCGCCCTTACCTAACGACTTTACAGAAAAGTGGCGGTAAAAGTGCTCGTTGAGAAGTAGAAGAAGCTGCTGGGTCAGGCCTTGTGCTCAGATAGTAGATGATGAGGCGATGTTGAGACAAATGAAGCGTTTCGTTCGTGTAAGTTATTTTGAAGAGCAAAACGCCAAGTGTTAGCACTCCATTGACGCTGTTTGGATTCAACATAAGATCGTTTAGACAGGTCAGATTCGCTCCATAGCACCCTTTATTCTTCTCCTACAATCGGTCAGCACCTGCCGTCGAGCCTGTTTCCAGTGGAATCAACCAGAAAGGAATGAATTGCATGAGCTTGCTCTGCCTGTTAACAAACTATATCCGATAGATAGGCTTGGCTGGATCGCTCTTTAATTTTCCATACTATAAACCATAGACTCGCCGCAGCGCGAGGTCGAATATTCGGATGGATAAGCACACAACTGCTCTTCTATTGTCCACTCTCTTGCTCTTGCTCTCTCTCTCTCGCGCATTCGAATTTTTCGAAAGATCGGTGCCTGGAATAGATGCCGAATTTGCCGTAAAAACCTCTTTATGGACGACGACCGACCGACCTTCCTTCCACCTGTACCACCACTTTCTTCAACAGTAAGAGATGATGATGACAGCAAGTACCGAAGAGGCACAGGTAACGAACGACGTGATATTGCCACATCGTGTCGAAAATAGTCAGTGGCTTTAAGGCCGTGTAGTAGTGCGTGCCCCATCGAGTTAAAACATCGCCCACCCCCCACCCACCTGGGCCAAACGACTTGTCAGCGGCCAATAAAAAAGACTCGACACCAACTGGTCGAGCACTTGAAGCTTGCCGTGGTTTTCCCGACACCCATAGCCGCTAGTTGATAATTACATAGCAATTGACCTTGCAAACAGCTGGCGGGCAAGAGGAAGCGAAGCATCGCTGTAAATGAGCGGCTTGACCAACGCCGTGCTGATAATGAGCATCCTTTTCGTCGCTCCTAAAACGGCTTTTCGTCCTTGGCAGCAGAAAACATTTAGTACTGAAACCAAGTGAAAAGGCGACGTTTTCTCACGCTTTTAGCTCCCCCCCCACCCCGTTCTTGAAACGGGGTTTAAACAAAGCTCAAAGACGGGGGGATGTGCAGCTTCCCTCCCCAGCTGCCTCGCGCTGCTGGGGAGCTAGCTCCCTGTAGTAGACTCAAGTCAGAACTCACAACTCCATTTGCGCCGAGTCCCTCATGACTGAGGCTCTTTCCTTCTCCCGTGGCCAGCAGCTCGAAGCTGCGGTCGAGCACTTGCCCGACTGGTACTTTGCCGCGCTAAAACAACAGCCACCTCCCCCACCATCAGCTCCAATCCAACGAGCCACTACGACCACCATCGATGACGTCGACGATGATTCTATCAACGCCGTCCACGCGACGCTCAAGTCCGTCTCGCAGACGGACGACAAGCCTCAACCACTGGACGAGGACGACGTGGGGGGTCTGCCCCAAGAACCGTCGTCCAATGCCACGATCTGCTGCCTCGACGACGAGCTCGAGCTCAATGAACTCACACTCGAAGACGATGACGAGTCCGACGTAACATCCGACAAAGAACTCCAGCAGCAGCTCCAGATTCGAGAGGAAGAGCTCGGGCAGTCGACAACGTCCAGTCCCCAGTCACCCATCGAGTCTTTAACGGACCTCGTGCTCTCGGGCTTTTCCATGCGGGGGAGGGAGAAACGCGTCATGTACCACATTGACGTGGTGGACCACGACGCCCCTTTACAAACCTATACCATTCGTCGGAGCTATTCGGACTTTAAAGAGCTCTACGTCCAGTTATGCGACATCCTCGAGAGTCGACAAAGTTATTACCGTAATAGAGCCAGTTCGAGACTTGCACGGGGAGTGACTCCCGTATCTACGGAAGGGCCGCAGATAATGGGGAGGATGACGCAAGAGGACAAACTCGAGCGTTCGATACTGGCGTTCAGTTTGCCCCCTTTACCCCACGCTGGCTTTCTCACATACTGGAAACGACACGATCGATCCCACGTGCAATCGCGATGCGACCGCTTCCAAGAGCTCTTGCGTGCCGTGCAAAGCATGGCGTTTCTGCGCGATTCGTTTGCCATGCGAGCATTTTTGAGTGTCGCACCGTGTGCGATTCGAGATCGGGGATCGTCCTACGTCTCGCTTTGTGAATATGGCGTGCCGACGTTGAACCCGGAGGAAGAGCAGCGAGAGCGGAAGCGACGAGCACAAGAGTATCGTCGCAATAGCACTGCTAGTAACCAGTCGACACGTATTGTCGAGTATTAAACGTTTAGTTGAGCACATTGTTTGGTTTCTTTTTATGAGATGGGATCGAGGTTGTTCAGTATTTTTAACAAAGAGAAGTTAGGGAAGAGATGATTAGCGGGATGAAAGAAGAAATAGAAGAAAAGGCGTGTAATGATAGGAAGTGGGTGGGAGTAACGCAGGATCAAAGCATTCATGTGACCAGGTAGATCCTATCGGGAAAGCGACTTAAAGTTGTGAGTCGTATGTACAGATGGAATATAGGTAAATCTACTGCATTTGCAGTCGTCCCTGATGACAGGACGTGTGCACTTCTAGTCTATAATGTGAAATGAGGTGCAACTATCCAATCTATCCTTGGTGGAATGCGATCACCAGGTTCATTGGTGTATAATTCTCCAACAACTTCAACTTCGTCAAAGGCGGTGTCGAAGCCTAAAAAATCCGTGTAACGTAAATGTAGTAGGATGTAGCCACTTTTTGTATATAATTGTCATCGCCCTCGGTACACGCGTCTATAGACCATTGGGGATACTTTTGACCGGATACTCTTGGCGGATACAGTACGTCATGTACAAAACGAGAGTATGATGTCATCAATCAGGGCTGTGGCCGTGGGATGGTGATCTGTGATCATTGCTGTAATGAAGCCACATCGTGGTGGTATCTCGCCATTCCAAAATCTCTGCTCGCCCTCTTTTCGTTCCTGTACTATTGATTGATTACGCATTCAAATTATTCTTGCTGTTATCTGGTCCTTCAACTGTGCACCAGTGCTCATGTCAGTGCTCTAACAGATCAGTGAGATACGAAGCGCCGAGATGAACTGTTAATATGTGACAATCGTGTGCGGGTACGAAGTTACTGGCAGTCGCAAAGCTAAGCAAGGCGAATACGTCTGTTATGGTAAATGGTGCACTAAGTGAGGTTCACTCTAAGCGTTTAAAGCACTTTTTCAGCTATCAAACGTTACAAGTCAATGCTTGTCAAGGTTAGCAAAAAACCGATACCGGTATAACAACAAATCAAAGGTTTCCAGCACGATCAGTGTAGCTATCTGCGCAAGGATGTATCACCAGCACTTTCTCTACCTTGAAGCTCGGTGCGCAAGAAGCACAGAGCCGCGTCAAATCCCTGTCAAAGTCGATGATTTCCCTACAAACCACGCGCTCGTGACCCCCCTCGGTCACGGGTTTGTGGGTTGATTTCCCCTCGAGCCCCAACCCCCGTCACGACCGCGCTTCAAAGGGAAATTTCCCTGACCATCACTCTTTTTCCGCACTATGGAGGGCGCGCACGTGTACATTCCCGACGAGAAGTTTGTATGGGTACCAGCTACAATCCTCTCGGTCAACGAGTGCGGCAACGTCTTCCGCGTCCGGGTGCAACCATTGCGCGGCAGCTCCGATGCGCCCGTCGACGAGCGCACCGTCGACCTCACACATGACGGCATGCCCGACTCGTTGCCGCTCCAGAACGAGGCCAGCTCGGACCTGGTAAGCGCCGGCGCCGAAGACATGTGCGCGCTCGGGCATCTCCACGAGCCCGCGATCGTCTACAACGTGCGCGAGCGCTTCTTTGCCAACGAGCCGTACACGTACACGGGGAAGATCGTCGTGGCGTTGAACCCGTACCAGTGGATCAAGAACCTCTATACAAACGAGCTCCGGGATTTGTACACCGAACGTCCATGGGACGTTATGCCGCCGCACGTGTATGCGACAAGCGCCGAGGCGTTTCACCACATGAAACAGCACCGTCTGCCCCAGAGCATCCTCGTGAGTGGCGAGTCGGGGGCGGGCAAGACCGAGACAGTCAAGATCATGATGGAGCACTTGGCGAGTATCTCAATGGCGATCGCCAAGCGCTTGCCGCCTGTCGAGAGCGGCGAAGCAGTGGTGGTCGAGAAAGTTCTCAAGAGCAACCCGTTGCTGGAAGCGTTCGGCAACGCCAAGACGATCCGCAACGACAACTCGAGTCGCTTTGGCAAGTTCACGCAGCTCCAGTTCAATAGCGACTCGTGTCTCGTGGGCGCCGAGTGTCGTCACTATTTGCTGGAAAAGTCGCGCGTTGTGGCGCAAGCGTCTGGCGAGCGGAATTACCACATTTTCTATCAGTTGGTGAGTGCCAAGGAGCCGACGTTCGGCTTTGACGCACGCACGTCGGCCAAGCAGTTTCGCTTCTTGCAGGACGAAGTGCTCACGCTGGACGGCATGACGGACTTGGAGCGGTACCAAGTCACGCGGGACGCTCTCACGACGATTGGCGTGAGTGAAAAGGAGCAGACGGAGCTCTTTCGCGCGCTGTGCGGGATCCTGCGGCTCGGGCAGCTCGACTTTGTCCCGCTCGACTCGAACAAGGACGACGCGAGTCAAGCGGTGGCGTTTGTCGCGTCGTCCGCGACGATTACAGACGAGCAGATTGCGCTGCAGAAGATTGAGATGGAGCAGTGTGCGCAGCTCTTGGGCGTGGAGATGGCAGCGCTGGGCGCACAGCTCTGTAGTCGCACGGTCAAGGCCCGTCAGGAAGTCTATTGCGTGCCCTTGTCGGCTCATCAAGCTGGCAACAATCGCGATGCGCTGGCAAAAGAGATTTACGCACGAGTGTTTGGCTACTTGGTACGTCGCGTGAACCACAGCATTTCGAACTCGACGGCGGTCACGCCGTCGTACTTGCACATTGATTTGCTGGATATTTTTGGCTTCGAGTCGTTTGAACACAATAGTTTCGAGCAGTTTTGCATCAATTTTGCCAATGAAAAGCTGCAGCAGAAGTTTACCATGGACGTGTTTAAGACCGTGCAGGAAGAGTACGCGCAAGAGGGTGTGGCGTGGGAGTTTGTCAAGTACCGAGACAATCAGGATATGCTGGACCTCTTGGAGAACTCAATGGGCGTCATGGCTCTCTTGAATGAAGAGTGTGTTCGTCCCATGGGCAGTGACCTGTCGTTTGTGTCCAAGCTGGTATCGCTGCGTGAGTCGCACCCGCGCCTGGAACGGGCTCGTCTCAGTCAAATGCACTTTTTGCTACACCACTATGCAAGTCCTGTGACATACGATGCAAAGGGCTTTGTCGAAAAGAACAAGGACTCCCTCCAGACGGATTTACCAGAGTTGTTGGGCACGAGCTCAAACGGGTTGATGTCGATGGTATTTGGCGATAATGATAATGCAGCATCCATTACAGACGCAGACTTGACGATTCGGGCTGCCACGATGATGGAAGCAGGGCGACGTAGTACAATCGGTCGGAAAACGTCAACTTTCATGCAAGAGACTGTGAGCTACAAGTTTAAGGCACAATTGTCACTACTAATGAGCGACATCTCGAGCACCGAGGTGCACTACGTGCGCTGCATCAAACCCAATTCGCAAAAGAGTCCCGACATCTATGAAATTGATGCGGTCGTCAACCAGCTTCGCTGCGCAGGTGTCGTGGAAGCCATTCGCATTACACGCGCAGCATTTCCGAACAAGATGGCACATGAAAAGTTCCTCCGCCGTTTTGTAATGATGAGGAGCACAAAAACGCCAGCTTCTGTGTCTACGACTGTTACTGAGGCATGCGAGTTGCTTGCTAAGGAACTACTTTGCGGTGATGATTTCGCTCGCAAGTGCGGCAACGATGAACAATCCAACACTCCGGATTTTGTTGTCGGAAAAAGTTTGGTCTTTTTTGGGAAAGATGTGCTGGAGTTTCTAGAGCACCGGCGCACGACGTTTGTACACGATCGAGCAGTCGTGATTCAGAGAAAAGCGCGACAATGGATTGCACGGCGAAGAGTCAAAAAGGTCCGGACGATGATTACTAAACTTCAGGCATGTTACCGCTGCCAGGTACAGCGGCGTGCGTTCATCGAAAAGCGGAAGAAGTGTGTGATCGTGCAGAGTGTGTGGCGCGGTGTGCGCTCGCGCCAGCGTATGTATCTGTTGATGAAGGGAAATAGCGCGGTTTTGATTCAAAGTGCGTACCGCAAACATCTTGCCGAGCAGAAGTATACAAAGCTTCGCAATGCCACCATTAAAATCCAGTGCATGCTTAAGACGAGGAAGCAAGTGGACAAGTACCGCAAGCTTTTGACAGAACGGAAGGAACATGATGCAATGGAGACCGAGGTAGATTTGTTGAAGCACCGCCTCGAGGACGAAAAGCGTGCTCGCCTGGAAATCGAAGCGGAGAATTCGTCATTGCAGCAGGAGCTGAAAGAGGTTCGGGGTTCTTCTGCGCTTACTGCTAACAGTAGCATTTGCGAGGGTGAACCGTTGCACACGTTCCCAAACAGTTCGCGGTCAAGTAAATTAGGACTAGAGTCAATGGATGACAGCAAGCTGCTGGACGACTCTGAGCGCATGATTGACTACCTTCGAAAAGAGGTTACAAAGGGCCGTGAGCTTGTGCAGACGTTGTCCCAAGAGAATGAAAACCTGAAGACAGAAAACAAGAAAATCAAGGACGCGTATACAGCTGCTGGCGCATCGTTTGCTGCGCTGAATCAGCACAATAAGCGGCAGTCAAAAGCAAATCTGCGGCTCATGAGTACACATGCTGCTCTGATAAAGTCTCAGGAGGAAAAGATGAAGCGGTACAAGAAACAGGTGGCAGAGCTGAAGGAAGATCTATTGATGCAACGTTCTGTGTATTCTGCAGAGCTGAAGGCTCGTGTGCAGCAGCAAGATGTGATCACCGAGGTCATCAAATTAGCAAAATCCGGTGGCATTTCGGAGGAGCTACTGGAGCGCATGCGAGCGATGGCCGTGGACACAAGGCCCTCGATTGACAACGGCCGGCGTAGCAGCACCAGTGAGTATCGCCTTTCCTCGTAAGTCAATTGCTCTTGTGATGTCGTTTCGATGTGGTTGTATGCTTTCAGCTAAGTTGCGTTGCGTGTCCACAGAATTGCCAGCAATGTGGCTAAGGTGAGTGAAAATCGTGAAAAGCGATCAGAGACGACAACTGCGATTGGGTCCGTGCCTTTGTCGGCTTCTCATAACTCGAACATGTCTCGCACGGAGCGCCGCGCTACCCTTGATACGATCATGAATGAATCAGTGCCTCCACCGCACTTGGAGGGTATGAGTCCTCCTGATCGCGGAAGCCTCAACCGCAGCAGCCTCTCCGCGGACGAAAGTCACCGCAAATCGCGAATCGGAGGCATGTTCAAGAAAATGTTCAAGAAAGACGAATAGACTGATGTATGGGATCCCAGATGTTCAGCAATGCTGCTTCCGTGCAGATCAGTGTTGCGGCTTTGGACGCGCACTGGAGGCATAAGAAGGACGATTGAGGTGAATTTGAGAACGGGTTGTCAAAAATTGGCCCCAAGCATCAGGTAGGGGCTTACATGTTACGCGAAGAGAAGATGTTGAGGGAAACAAAGAACGTATGCAGCTTACGCATCGTGACGTAGCTCAGTGCGACATCAACAACGACCGACTGGTAATGTATTACTTCTGTGGGCGAGTGCCTGTTAGTCGTCATCACGTCCTGGACTAATAAATGTATCGTGTTTGTTTGTTGAAATTTCGAAGAAATAATTGTATTTGGTCCAGACGCCGATTTAAATATCCAGTGTAGCTTCAAGAAGCACGACACGGGTGATCGAGATCCGGTCAAATTAGCTCGGCTAATCGTTCCGAAAACACTTTAAGCCAACTCGATCTGTCCCGACCCGTGCTGATCACAGCAGCTAGTTTTACACGCTGACCAACCTGTGACGTAGTTACTTCTTCTTGTAGTCTGCTTGTACGGAAGCATCGAGACAAACCAAGTGCATATCAATTTGAGGTTTGGATGCGTAAGTAAACCTTTATTGTAAGAATTGAGTTCGAGTCACGAAATGTTATACTTTAATTTGGGATAGCATAGAAAAGATAACACATTGCATGGAGGCATTTTTTAGTCCAGCACGCTGATTGTGAAGTGGTATGCAGAGTTTCAAATTGGGCGCCCACGCACGCCCATGGTTTTTTATGGTCATGGGTGCGACCGAAAAGGGGTGGGTTGGCGTGGGTGGGCGCCGCGAGTCGCAAACTTATATTATTTAGCACCATAATTTGTGATAACTTTATTTAGGGAAACGTTAACCACCCCCCAGGTTTTCGTTAACCACCCACCACCCCAATATATTACCGTAATTTACTTGATTCACGCCTTATGATTGGTAGGATTGAGAATATCACCGATCTCAGAAGTAATTTACAATCTCATTTGCAAATGATAAAATACTAGTTCTGTATATTCTAGGGCGGCGACGTGTGGTAATTTATTATTCAGCTACTTCATTTGACCGAGTAATGGCTCGGTCAAATGAGAATATTATACGAGCGATTCTAGAACAAGTTGGTCTTGTAGCAATTATCCAGCTAACCTGTATGTAAACGGACAAACATTGACACCACATCACGGCGTCATTAGTTGCTTCAACATAAACAGATACAAGACGATGCTGGCTACGCACAAAGTACTTGTTGCGTCTTCCTCACTGGCTGCTAACGCTGTCGCACCCCGGTTGTCATGACTAGAATACCACTGACCACCTTCCACGCTGTTGTTTCCCGAGCGGCGTGCTGCTGCCCTATCTTCATTGCCTTGCGACAGTGTTGATAATTTAGGCTACCATAGCCATAGTCGTGCCGACTTGCGATTATTGTCGCCAACTTCATGCGCCACGCGCGAGATCATAGTCTTGGTAAAGTGCAGCAATGTCAGCGCACTCTCGTCCAGCTGTTTGATTTTCTCTTCGGTATTGCTGATCTTGTCCGTGTTTCTACGTGGCACGGGGGAACGACCACGTCCCTCGACCATGGAAACCATGTCAAGCTTCTCGATGGGGACAGCGGCTTCGTCCTCTTATGGTTTATTCACCTTGTGGACCGTATCGTAAAACAGACCACCCTGCTGTACTAAATCGTCGTAACGGCCCTCTTCTGCAACAAGTCCTGCATTAAGTACCAGCTTTTAGTCTGCATCTAGAGACGTGGACAAGCGATGTGTAACCGAGATGATCGTCATGTACATCTTGCCCGAGAGGCGCTGCAGAGTAGACACAATCGATGCCTCAGTCTCAGGATCCAAAGCGCTTGTGGCTTCATCGAGCAGCAATAGGCTCGGCCTACGGCAAAGCAAACGAAATAAGCAGATTCATTGCGCCTGGGATGCGATTATTGTGTTGGGATTGGCAGCCAGTATTTAGCAATATTACGTTTTGTTATGACCAATCAAAAACATCGAACGTATATTGATTAATGTAATATATAAGAGATGGTGGGTGATTAACGAAAACCTGGGGGACTTAACGTTTCTCTTTATTTATTGCGGTTTAAGAGGCTTATTTGTTCAGTATAAATCTGGTGATAAATTGTGCGAAAGAATTTGGGTGGGCGTGGGTGGGTGCGCTGAATCTGAAATCACGTTTCACTAAACAGCCTGTCGGCCAGTCTGCTGCCCCTTCACTGGCTATAAAAATACTTCCTCTTTCACAATTACTGTACGCTTCTTTCACAATTACTATACGCCTTTCCACTATGTGGCTGCGTCGATTCGCAATGTTGCATCAAGCCGATCGTTATTATCTAAAATAAAATTAAAACAAAAATCATCGTCCAGACGTTTAGTTGATAAACTTTATAAAACTGGCCACCAACCTGACTAAAATTAAGCTGGCGGAGCTTTTAAAGTGTCTACGTGTGGGGACTTATAGGTGAGCTGTGCTAGCTACAACACGCTTTTATTTTTGCACTGCATTGTTGCAACTCCAACACTAGGAGGCACTGACGGGTCCATATTTTGTTTTAATTCTAATAATAGCTATGAATAATATATTGTTAATATATGAGTGCTTTCTTTATAACAGTCTTTTTGCAACGGGCATTTCGATATGGAGTCAACGGTGACGCCACCACAATCGGCACCACCAGTTTCAGACCTTGAAGACCTTGCCAGTATTCCTTTAGCCGCTAGTATCGTGAATTTGACTGATGAAGAGAACGGTTTGACGCCGACGATAGAATTAACATGGAATTTGATGTTGATGATTCGATTGATGTGGAATTTTTTTTTAAAGTTTACGAATGAGCGAAACAATGACACATCGGAGGGACTTAATGAAGATTTGAATGATAATGATAGAAAAAAAGAGAACATAGACACCACTTAAATGGCTTCAGCGGAGGTTTCAGCACAAATTGACGTAGTGGCACCTGACATCATGCAGCACTTATCTTTTCACCAATTTAGGTATACAACGGTAAAGATCGCCTATGGAACTCTTCGTGACGAAGTGCACCAGTTCGTTTTTTCTGTCAAGATCAAAAGAAGAGCGCATGAAGAGAATCCAGAGGGTGCCATCAGTGACAAAACGCGCCAAGAATACATGAAGCGCTATGACTACGTCTGCGCATACGCTGGCACCCCCAACGTGGAAGCCTCGGAACCTCGACAGATGAAGTCACGTAGCAGGTTAAAAATGTTTGTGGAAAGCTCAAATTGGAAAAGTAAATGAATTATATCGTTTTATGGCTTCTGGAATCCACAATAACTCAACAACGGTGGACATTTCGATTTATCCACGAGCAAGAAGGTGTACAGAGGAGCAAGGTATATTCATTCATAATCTCCTGCGCGTAAGAACTAGTACCTCCACAATACTGGATATCCTCCATGAAATCTTCAAAGGTACATGTAAGCTGACCGCAAAAGATATACAGAACCGTCGTCAAAATGATCGTCAGAAACAAAAGGCAGGTTTACCAGAGACAGAGATGGAATCGCTTATGCGGGATCTGATCAAAGACGATGCAATTTTTCGAATCAAACAAAACGAGAATGGAAACACGACCCACCTTCTCATAGGTCCCAAGAGTATCCTGACACTGCTGCAACAAGAACAGCGTACTTGGGTGGTTCAAATGGATTAAACTTATTGCACAAATGTTCATGGGGAAGGAATGCTTCACGTTGTTTGCTCCACTAACACCAATATGACGTATACCCTCGGCTATTGCTTCATGAAAAGAGCTACTGAGGAAGATCTACAATGGATTTGGAAATATGTGGAAAATGCGATCATTATTAAGCCCTCGGTTATTGTCGTCGATGCAGACAAGGCGCTTGTGAACGCCTGCGCTGAAGTCTGTCCTACTGCACACCACCTCCTGTGTTACTGGCACGTAAAATCCAACATCAAGGCTTATCATATATGGGACTATCCCACAGATGGGGCTGCAGGACTAACTCAGTGGACGTTTGTTACATTTCTACAAAAATGGAGGAGTTTAGTACGTGGAACGTAAACACCCGAATTATTTGAAGCTGGCTGGATAGAAATGAAAGAATATATCCCAAATGCCTGCGCTAGGTATATTCAAAATAGCAGGCTAGATCTCTACGAGAAAAAATTGTTGCCGTGTGTATGACTGGTGTTTGTATTCCGGACAGATATCATCATCGAAGATTAAAAGCGTGCACGCTGCCTTCAAGAAACCGCTTAAGTATTTTTGGTATACCCAATTATGAAGAAAATGTGTCAGAAACAGATGGAATTCATCATTCATCTGCGTGAGCGCGACATTCACCGCTTGCCTGTGGTGCAATATAATGTTTTCGAGAACTATATGATAAATATCAATCTACGCATTAAAATCCCATGGCGCCGGATCTTTTAGCAGCCAAGAAGTAGTTCTCCAAGAGGCTAAACACACTACCTATTCTCTATGTAAAAGAGGAATGCGTCAAATTGTGCATGAGTAATTACGGGCTTGCATGTAGACACGAACTTTTGGAACACATATCAAACCATGATGACAACACAATGTGACATTAAGTCCTTTAAAAATTAATCCACACACTGGTTTCTGGAGAAGGTATTCATCCCTGCAGACACAACATACAAACTTCGCGTGCTTCCACCTGTCACTAAGAAAAAAAATGCTTCTAAGCGCCTGCCGACTTTGGAATAGATTGCTTCCAAAAAGCAGACGCGCTGCAGCATCAAAATCAGCAGAGGCAATACGAGATGTCTGTGTGGATCGGCGGAAGCATCAATGGTCCTGATTATCTTTTCCAAACTCCAAACTCAACGCCCATCCCTCCACGACCAGGGTTCTCGTCGTTTGCAATCGACCCGACCCGAGTTACATCAGCGAGACGCCAGACCTACTGGCAAGAATACACAAGTCAAAATAGGCTGGTTTTCATACCCGATTCAGAAAGTGCCATGCATCATCCCTACACACATCAACATACATCAAATCCAGTCTTTCAGCATCAAGATTCATGCATCCATCAACATTCATCAGGTCAGGGCATTCAACATCAAGCTCCAAGTGCGTACCTACAGAGATTGTACCCACGTTCTGGAGGCCTCTTTTATTCGTAGCTTGCACAGATCTCACCGGCCACAGAGCATAGCGCATGCACGGCGTCCACCTTCCATCGTACGACACAGGATTCATTCATTCCACCGCTATACATCCCGCGATACGACCCGCCACGTCGCTAGACTTCTGGCTATTCGCGTTTTCATCCCGTGCTTCTGCTCCGTGACTTAGTTTCTTTTTATGCGGTTTTTTCTTAAGGTTTTTCCGCAATTTACTAAAATAGTATTCTTTTAAATCTACCTCTATTTTCTGAATTAAATTGTACATAGCTTATAAGAGCAATCTTTTTAGGATGTTGGCCTTCATCTTCAATATATAGAAACACGTAAAAATATGTGGATACCTCTCAATAATTAATATAATTTAGGCTTTAATCTGCTCTCCATCACAAGTCCAATTTCCACCTTTTGTGCTGCTCATCCTCCCATCTTGGCGCGTGATTAAATATATGGGACACAAGACCTCTTCTGCGATGTGCGAGATGCGACCTAGAAGAAGAGTAATTCTGTGGCTGATGCTACCTGCGCTCTAGAGGCTGGATCCGGGGCCGTGTGTGCGGCGCACGACGTTGTCACGCCATCTACATCATGGTGAGTTCTGCGAACGAAACGATATCATATATGTATTTATGTTTTTGTGGTCTGTTACCCTGTATTACTATCTGGTCGAGAGGAGAAACTGTCAGAACGCATTGGAGATAAACTTGGACCGGTCAACGCAAGAGTCGATGAACGTGGAGGTACAAAGTAGCGCTGGCGCTATCATCCAGCACATCTCAGAGTGTCAACCAGTGGTAATGGAGCGCATAGAGCAAACCATGAAGACACCGATGACGAATTTATACGAGCTAGTGTATCGTTAGGCGGCCTGACCCTAATCGAATGTGTTACACCCACGGAAGCGGCGCTTTAGCAGAAAAAAATCGTTAGGTGGATGGTCGTTGACCCTACCGAGTGCACGCTGATTAAGGACGGCTTTCGCAATGTGCTGAATTGGAGCAACCCTACGAGCGCTTGAGTGGCTTACGCCAAAGATTTGCAAAGCGACACAGTCTGTGAATCTGATCACTCACAAGGTAACGTATTTTGTTCGTGTATTTTGTTCCTGTATTTTGTTCGTAAAGGCTCAATGAGAGTCTAATCTTGATTTCGTTCGACCAGGAACGGGCGTCGTGGTCATCTCGACGGCTGCCGCGACATGAATCACCCTCGAGGAGATCCAAGTGGTTGGAAGAGGCTGTGCATCTTTACTACGTACTCATATTCCTGTAAAAGTCATTTGTTAATTCTTCGCTATTCATATCTTTTATCGAAGGTGCATCCTTATCTCCACCATGCCATCGAAATTGCACTAACCGTAATCAGGATCTTTGACCATACGATCCACGGTGTCGTAAGCTATGTGTCCGAGACGAAGATGAAAATGGTGCAGTGACCCTTCCTGTACATCTGTTGTTGGTCCCGTTCCTTTAACTGCCGTCATCACAATCTCATTAAGTCGTGTTGGCGTCATTATCGACGTACTTGGAGTAAAATCTGTCACAGATACATCATGCTCAGTGCGTAATTCAAACAGAGACTTGTCGCCTAACTGCATGCACATCACATCGCCTTCCGTGACCAGTGAACACCCTTTCTCAAACAGCTTGCCCACGGATATCAAATTCCTGGCCAACTTGGGCGCGTGATATACTTCAGTAAGCGTGATCTGGGTCTTTACACCATTCTCAATACCATGCAGTTCCACAGATCCTCGCTTGGTCACCTTGAGTACACCTCCGTCAGGTACAGAAGTACATCATTTTCATCACATTCCATGACATCATGAAGCTGTTCAGGATCTTGGACGAGATGTCTGCTTGCCCCACTGTCGACCACCCACGTATTTGAATATCCTTCAGTGACTTCAAGAACGTATTAGGTGTAAACTTCTTCGCTCGCTGGTGCTCCGGGTTCTCGCATGCAAACAATACGAAATTATCTTTCCCACGGCTGTCGTCTTTTCTCGGTTGGTGGCATCTTCTCGACAAGTGTCCTCGCTTGCCGCAGTTGAAACACTTTCGGTTATTACCTTGGTAGTGACCTTGAATATTGCCATGTCCCACTGCACTGACTAAGCCTTTGGTAATTTTCTTAATTACTTTTCCATCGTCATTATCCTCTTGCGCCCACGCGATGAGCTCTTGTGCGTGGTTAAGGTAGTCCGTGCGACTCGGTTGATATTGCACCATCATCGCAATCTTGAGGTGGGGCGCCGCGTACTTCACGATATTTTCCACGACTCGTCGTTCGTGTGACTCATTTTTTGACACAACGCGATTAGGTATAAGCGATTCTGGTTCCATGACCGTGACTTGTCCTTTTCACTCGCAAACAATGCGGCGGCTTGCTGGTGCGTAATCGTCAACACTTGGTACAGCTGGTCGATTGCGTGGTATAACGTCGGGTTGACCGCTCACCATGTCCTAACGTTGGTTTGAAAATACGCTGCAGACACACTGTTTGGAGCCATGTATTCTTCCAGCTAGTTCGCGTTAAGGCGTTCTCCCCACGCAAATTGACTCTGAATCTCGGCCATCTCAATTGCTTCAAGGAACGTATACCCCCACTGCTTGAAACCTGTGCCGAGACTTGCATACTGCTCTTCTCCCGTGAACTTATTAACCATGAGCTTGGGAATATTTATCGCTCCCGGTGGTGCCAAGTTAGGCGATTTGTAGACCAATTGCCTTCCAATAGGCGTGTTATCCGCTCTACCCTTGAAGACACTTTTTTCTCCAAATCCACTGCCACCAAGCTCATTCAGTATCAGTCCTCCACCATGTTCAGACACTACACGACCGATCATGGCCGATCCTTGACCTCGCGGTACTGTGTTAGGGACCTCCGCTGGAGGAATAGGCGGCTCTGAAGCGCTTCCAAAAGCGCTGCTCCCGTTTTTCCGAGCCTCGATTTGGTCAACACGGCTGTCTATCTTCTCCAGCATCTTGCCTGGTTCACTGGCGGTGATATGTCTTCACTCTTTTCTTCGGCATGCCCTATCTGTACTTTGTCGTGTCTCATCTTGATCCCCCTTGTTGGTCTCTTTCGTGAATCGTCCTGCTTGGGTGAACTTGATGTTATCGTGCTGTCGTCACGATCTCTGTACCAAGTGTTCGAACTTGGGCTCATAACCTGTTGGCAAACATCAAGGTCTGCACGAGTGTAACAACAGAGTAGAATGGAGAATGATGTATTAGATGTATCTAGAAGGAGTTCCTGATGATGCACACTGCGACCCTTTGCAGTCGATCGGTTTTGCTCCCGCGACTCCTCGCAGTCGATCGGTTTATGTCTTGTAAATCTTCACAGTCGTTAGAATCACTGCCTCTTCACGACGGCGGTTACTGTTCATTCGATGCCCATGATCTTCCAACAATATCTTGTAGAGAGGTAGTAATAATCCTCATTCTACTTACATTGCTCCTTATTTAGCTTGTAAAGCACCAGTACTTATCCGACCCATGTTGTGGGACATGCGCTTGTTGGAGGATTATCGACTTATCCTGCCAGAGGCGGAACGGATGCAAGTGGAAGGCGGATGGAAAATATTCTTAAATAGTTTCAAGACACCTTGGAAGTAGAGTCGTTGTACGCTACTACCGCTGTGAAAACCTAAACATTGTCGATTTGACGGCAGAAAAAGATCGACTAGAAAGAATGGCCCACATTATAAGCTCATTCATCTCACCTTATCCGTCCTTGCTTCTTTTCAGTGACAGCCTACAACACAACCTCAAAGGTGCTGGTTTTGAGTGTCGTCATTTCTTCAAGCTTTGCTCCCACAAATGGACGTCTTGGAGCGTCCACAAGCATGTTGAGTACTACGAACGAGTGCGATGGTCTCACTAGCGATACGGTCGTTAGTACGACCGCACAAGATCACAGTGTGACAACCAATCACACTGTGGATGAAGCTGCCGGTGGCTGTGAGGATGCACAGGCAGTGCCAAAGGTCCACCACTCGAACAAGTCGAGTGGATCGGGACATGGGTGTATGCCTAGCGGGAGACATCCAAGGAAGAATAAATCAGCTGCCACGTGTACATGAACGGTCCCAAAATGTTACGCTTCATACCGAGTACTAGGTATGCCACATCGTTACATTTTGCCAGTACTCGACATTGTACGGGATTATGACATGCTCGAGTATACATTTTTTTCTATAATACGTTTCTGTCGTCCTTCAGCAGGTACTCTAACAGCTTATATGACGAGGTCGGCTCAATATTTTGATCGGTCATTGAATGGAAGGTGCAGGCATCTTACATCTTAATACAAGCCGTTTTATCTTCGTCCATAATGATGCTTTCCATAGCAGAATATTAAAAGTTTATAAGACACGTACACTTTGATACACAGCCAACTATGACGCAAATTACACAGATAGTGGACAGGTAAACAACGCTGAAACCGCCGTACCCAGCCAATGAAGAAGAACGCTGCTGGGTTGCGGGAACGAAGACTTGACGAGACCATATGATATGAAGCTGGTAAAACGCATTGTTACAAATTGCTCCGGTCCAGGCAATGAAGTGACCTCCACCGAATCCGTGCTATATCCCTACAAGCGTCTCAGACGCTTCTCCGAATTAAGTGCAACCATCAAAAACTTTGGAAACGCTCAATGCTCTACCTGTTACGTCCTCTTTTTACAGCGGACTCTTCTAGTAACTATATTCCTGCAGATCATCTGTTCTGGTTTCGCTCGTAGCACTGCGACGGTGGCGGTGTCTTGTCGACGTCTGGGAAAGGCTTGGTCGGCTCACTGGAGATGATTTTTTACACAACGTCCTGCTTCAAACTTTTATAAAATCCGTAAAGTGCTTACTACGAAGATCAAGATTAATAAACTTTGGAAATTGCATAGTGTTTGTCGATGCTCCAACTGAACTTTGGTGATAAATTTGTCAATCAAATTGCACGCGAAAAATGCGGCTACGTGGAGTAGTTGATATGACATATTAGTGAAAGACCATTATGCAATCGCCTAAGTCTATTACCACATAACGCTTCTTATTCTCTCACATATATACTTACCCATCTGGTGGCGGATATCGAGAAAACACGCTAGCGCGGATGCGCTCAGCACGGACGGATCATCTTTGCAGCACAACTAGACATGGTAACTGGTAGACACGAACCGGGTAGAACCGGTTCTAGCGAGTCGCTGGTCGCAATATTTGCAGAGCCGGTTCTAATCAGTTCGCCAAAATACGACTCGGTTCCGACTCGGTTCCACCCGGTTCGTATTTAATATGGATCATTTTGACATATGACGTTAAGCTGCCTCTCGTTCTTCGCTTGGCCCTCTGACGTGAAGATACAACCCTTAGCTAAATGTGTCCATCTACGCAAGGTGTGTTAAAAGCTCATCCCCGACATCACCCCTTCCCAGTGGAGGTCGAATTAAGTCGCAAGTGTATCGATTCAAGGACGACATTCCGTCTCGCAATCGTGATTTTCATACGTCAGCTCGCTTTGGCATTGAAAAGTCAATGTGATTGATCGACACTTTT
This sequence comes from Hyaloperonospora arabidopsidis Emoy2, assembly GCA_000173235.2. Taxonomy (NCBI): domain Eukaryota; phylum Oomycota; class Peronosporomycetes; order Peronosporales; family Peronosporaceae; genus Hyaloperonospora; species Hyaloperonospora arabidopsidis. The sequence continues at coordinate 509,883 of JH598169.1, forward strand.
ACAATCGTGGATTTGTGGCAATTTTCAGCAATGCATAAGTGCCCATACAAATGATGTGTCGAAATATCAAGGCTAGATGTGCTATAGGATTGCAAGAAAGAAGCCTCTTTCTTTTCAAAGCAAGTCGTGGTAATGAAAATTATCATCGTGAATTACCGATTTGTCACTTTCTGAATAAATTTTCGCCTACATCTACCAGGACTACCCTAAAACGCGCGCGTTTTGGGGAAAGCTTAATGATCAATGGAAAGGATTAAAATAGGCGCATTTTTGGTGGGGGCATTAGTTGTTATCCTGGGAGTGCAGCTCGCCACGTGTTCTTCCAGCACATTGTCACCACATAGGCATAGACTGCAGCAGCTTACCTGATACGACGTGGAACCAGAGGAAAATGACTGTAACCGAATTGAATGATCATAAATGTGGAGCATATATCTTACGGTAATGGAGTTTGCCGATAGACGTTGTGTTTGAAGGCGTGAAGACCATGGCACCGCAAATAGTGGGACGCTTATAATATATTTATACGACAACTTATCCCTCACACAAACCTCGATATCTCAACATTTTCGTTCAAACATCATTATTGAACGCTTTAATTGATCAATTGATTCCCGAAATGAGAGAGAACTCGGCTTCTACGAAGGTCTGTAACGACAAGCTACCAGATCCGGTGGTTAGTTTCTGGCTGAGAAGATGACAGAAGTGATGTACATAAACAAATGTCAATAGACCATCATGAAATCTCTTTTTGAACTCTTTGCTGGGGCACAACATGATCCGTTGATGGTAAATACAGAATGTATTGAATTAATTGAAAAATATTAATAAAATGCTCTGCCTCTAACGCTTTAAGTATTTTAAAAATGATTGCAGCTCACAGATGGCCTGCACTGCGTCATCGCCAAGAAGAGCACGTCGCTTGCTAACCACTGTTCCGGCTTGAGAAAATGCGCACTCACTGGGCACCGAGGTGGCTGCCACTCCCATATAATCGCGAGACATCAACTCGATTCTCGGATACAGAGTCCTGTTGACCTTAAACCATAGGCATACATCCAGAGGGATTTGCTGAATATCCATGATCTGATATTTAAACCACTGCTGGACTTCACTTTCGAAGGGTTCCTCGCAATCCGGAGATCTGGATATGCCCACTCCCATATTTACATGATTGGGTCTAAGCATCTCCAGTAGTTTGCCCATAGAGCTACTAGAGCTATTGGCTCCATGACCATTACAAACACCACTTTGGTAATCATTGTGATGGTTACGTCTATTCAAAACGTATTGATTCGAATAACATGTGTTGAACTCGTGAATGATCTTGTCAGTAACTGCTTGCTTATCAATATGCATCGCATTAAGGAATGATTTGCTTCGGGGATCAAGAGCAGTAGCAATCATGACCTGCGTGCAATTGATCTTGCTGTTGTATTAAATGATTTTTTCGAGCACTGGTGTTGCAAATTCGATCGTGTAAGTTGACCTGAAACCAGTGTTAGCTGTGATTGAGATTTTGAAGTGTTTGGTGATGATATGAAAAACTGGCATGTCCATCCCTAGCGTAGGATAATCCGATCCCGACAGCAAAACAGTCGCTTGCTTGAATGGCAACAAGAAATTGCAGTCTTCCATTGCATACCAAGTATGCTCCGAAATTGGCTTTGCCACGTCGTCATTTGGGCTGATGGTAAACTGGCAGAACCCTTCATGACGCTTGTAAATTTTGTGCAATAGCTCCTCCAGGGCCCTTCGAAGGCTCACAACTCCACTCATCATCTCCCATGTACTATTCCATCTAGTTTGAACGTCTGATTCCAGGACTTTGTAAGGCACCTTCAGCGTGGAGAACACATCGCGAAGAGCCTCCAAAAGCTTTGGGAAACCAAAGAATTTTCTTGAGTAGATCCTGAAACTTCCCAATTGCAATATCGAGCACTTAACACTTCTTTAATCCCTCCTTGATACCCAAGTGCAGTGTATGTGCCATGCAAGATAATTGAAACACCACATTCGAAGTAGGAACAGTCTCGATGTAGTTTGTAGAGAGGCTCGCATCCTCTTCTTCATCAATTAAAAGGTTTTGCTCGAAATTCTCATTGATCGCTTGCTGCAGAATGCCGTTAATTTGATCGATCATAGTTGAATTGCAGGACGCGTTATCTGCTGTTATCGCCCAGACACTCTCCAAGATCATAGGATCCATGCTCTCCACAGCTTCCACCAAATGACTGCCAGGCGTTTTCCTGTGTGGGGGTACATGACGCGAATGAACGCAATGATGACGTTCTTCATATCACAATGTGCGTTAACGTAATGAGCAGTTATTACCATATAACCACGTTTTGATGAGGATGTCAACATGTCTGTAATTAACCCACAGCGGTGGCCTGCGAGGTCTTGTCGAAGCTTTTGTCGAACTATTTTTTTCTGCTCAGTCCATCGGGCGATGATCCGGTTCTTGATTGTGCCTCTACACGGAACTTGATAATCGCAGCGCAAAGCGGCTGAATATTCACGAAAGTCCTTGTGCTCAACAACAGAGAATGACTGCGAGTGGTTGAAAATCCAGTCGGTTAGCTTCGAATCTGAATGTTGTTTATCCTCCAATGTAAAAATCTGTCAAAAGGCACCTTCTCTTAATCTGACTGCCTCCAGAACTTTTGTCGGATTTTGTAAAGAAGTTTCTTATCTTTGACTGTTTAGGATCAGACTCCGAGTAAAGATCCTGATGATATGATCTAAGGTGCTTTCTGAAGATCGACGTGCTCTGCGTTATCCATTTTTGATTCTTATTGATAGCCTTGCAAGGAATACAGAACCATCGATATTTATCGTCGCATGAGTCGTTTGCAATGAAATCATACACGTCGGAACTAAACTTGTGCTTGACACTGACAGGCTCACTTTCGCCTATATTTAGGGATGCCTGTGATGACGTGTTAGCGACGGAGTCGTCGGCGTCGCAGTCGCTCATGATGAGTGCTCTGGC
>JH598169.1:534289-557368 GCA_000173235.2 Hyaloperonospora arabidopsidis Emoy2
GTCACGTCCACGATATGCATTTCGTAGTGAGCACACTCTACCATGCATCAAATTGTATGGACAGTCGCTATGTCCACTGGTACTGACTCGTTCACTCGAGTAATCTGCCTACATATCTAGGAGTGTAGCAACGTGTTCCACTTGCCATCCGCACTTTCTCACTCTCTCTTCGCAAGATCGTCAATGCTCGTGCTGGAGTTCGTGAAGTATGACACATTGAGAGCTTGGCTACGTCCACCGCAACCCTGGCCAGTAAATCGGGACAACCTCCCTAGTGACCAATGTTGTTGAGCGTGTGAATGTCCTCATTCAGTCAGTGCCAAGGTGTAGCTTGTCATATCAGTACTGCCTCGTCATGCTGGTAGCCCAAGTCCTTGACGCTGTTCATGTCGATTGCTGCGTCCCCTTGCGCGATGTCTGACTGCAGCAAACAGCTCGAATGTGATGTATGCATTGGTTGATTCTGAACAAACATAAAGTAATAGTTCAGCTTCAACTGATGCATATACCACATTCGTAACGACCGATACGATCGTTCAATCAAGCGATGCACCCGTGTTACCAACCAACAGACTAACGCTTGACCCATCGAGCGTCTTGCTGTCTCCTGCGAAGTACCAGTGTTGCTTGCGTGTTGCACTCTGTTTTGAAACAGTGATGACGACGTCGACTCTTCTTGCTGCCAAGTAGTAACGTCCACGTCCACCCACTTCCTGAATCACACACCCTCCTGCCCTCGACACCGACTGCTAGACCTAGAGCACAACCGATTTTCTAAAGACAGAACAGCAATAAGACCAGTCAATGCACAGATGCAGGCAAATCATATACGCGTGAAAGAAGGAGAGCAAACGATGGGTCTCTGGAACCTACACATGTTCATCCATCTCCTATAGCGCATCAAGTTTCATCGTTTTTATTAGCAGTCTCTTAAGCTTGTGCGATCTTCTATAGCTACGGACGTAATTATTTCTGTGCACTTTGGCCATCGCTGCAGCCCCATTGTCACCTCGAAAGCGTGTTACATTGTAGTAGACTAGTATGATGGCTTCTGGCCATATTACCCATGTCCGTATTTCGATTTAAGATACGCTATGATAGACATCAAAACTTTCTTTTTGCTAAGAGGTTTTCCCTTCAATCTTGCGCGTGCGGCTGCCTTCTCGGCATCGTTAAAGGCTTGTTCCCGCGACTTTTCTTCCTCGAGAGCGCTTGTCTTCAATCGTGCCAGTCGGGCTGTCTCCTTGGCATCTGCCTCCACTTCTGCCTGTCGGGCTGCCTCCTTGGCATCTTTAAAGGCTTGTTCCCGCGACTTTTCTGCCTCGAGAGCTACTGTCTTCAATCTTGCCAGTCGGGCTGTCTCCTTGGCATCTGCCTCCACTTCTGCCTGTCGGGCTGCCTCCTTGGCATCTTTAAAGGCTTGTTCCCGCGACTTTTCTGCCTCGAGAGCTACTGTCTTCAATCGTGCCAGTCGGGCTGTCTCCTTGGCATCTGCCTCCACTTCTGCCTGTCGGGCTGCCTCCTTGGCATCTTTAAAGGCTTGTTCCCGCGACTTTTTTGCCTCGAGAGCTACTGTCTTCAATTGTGTCAGTACGGCCGATCCCAAGTTACCTTCAGAGGCATATTCCGGCATGAAATGGCCTGCGAACCCGGGGAGCGACTCCGGCAGGTTGCCCCTACCAGCCGCCGAATTCAGCTCTCGCAGGGATCGGGCGTCTTCGCGTGCACCAGCACCAGCAGAAGGAGCCGAACGAAGGGACGGGTTCTCCATCGTCGGAGGGATCGGGACTACCTCGCCAAAACAAAGATGCAGGGGAACCGCCATCAAGAGCAGGTTGGCACACAGGCGCATGAGAGTTGAATCGGCTTTGGACTTGAGGTGAGGACTTTGAGGAGAAATGGGGAGTGAGAGCTCCATACTACCGGTCTAAAATAAGTGCTCAGCATCCAGGAGTCTTGGAAGGGGAATTATCTACCAGATGGATTGAAGAAAGGCACGACTCGGCTTTTGTATCAAAACGTACAGCTCGTAGGGCCTGGACTGCTGCCGCGGCTCTTACGTGTTGTACCTACGAAGGTCTTTTAACATCAACAAGGGAGATCTCTGTCGACAAGCTTCAAATATTCCTCCAGCATTACTGCGAAACTTGGCTACGACCGTAGTATAGAGATTTGTATGCTTTTGCGACATTGGGTATGCCCACAAATCAATGCAGAGAAAGTATGGCTGGCTTCTTGGCTACAGCTTCTTCTTTGTCCATAAACATTCTAGAAAGCTCGGCATCTGCTTCAGTGATCCACGACGGTGTTGTATTGTCCGCTAATGCAGAGTAAATATTTGACTTTGTCCATACAGCTTACTGTTCCTGTAGCCACCATCTAAATACTGGGGGGATAGCAGGGATAAAGCTTCCAGGAAGATTGGACAGAACGGAGCGGGTCCATCTCCCCTCTGATCTGTTCTTGATACTGAAAACAAGCCGACGGAACGTACTCCTTTCTCGAATTGTGACTATACTGGCTAGGGTACCAATCAGACATGTATAAAGTATAGCCCCATAAAATGCCGCTGTTTAAATGAGTGAGAAAACTCACACTCTCACTCTGCTCTTGTACTAGTACCACAACATGCACGCTGTCGGGATACAACCAGATGTATGGCATGTCATCGTGACAATGGTGCGATGTAAGTGAATTTCGTGTGCGGACAGACAGACAGATAGATAGATAGACAGACAGACAGACAGACAGACTGTCTGACAGACAGATAGATAGACAGACAGACAGACAGACGCACACGAAATTCACAGATAGACACGAAATTCACAGATAGATAGACTCTGTATAAACAGACAAACACAAACAGATAGATAAACAGACAAACACAAACAGATCTGTTTGTCTGTTTGTCAAGTTTGTTAAAACAGATCTGTTTGTCAGATAGATAGACAGACAGTCTGTCTGTCTGTCCGCACACGTGCATGTTGTGGTACTAGTACAAGAGCAGAGTGAGAGTGTGAGTTTTCTCACTCATTTAAACAGCGGCATTTTATGGGGCTATACTTTATACATGTCTGATTGGTACCCTAGCCAGTATAGTCACAATTCGAGAAAGGAGTACGTTCCGTCGGCTTGTTTTCAGTATCAAGAACAGATCAGAGGGGAGATGGACCCGCTCCGTTCTGTCCAATCTTCCTGGAAGCTTTATCCCTGCTATCCCCCCAGTATTTAGATGGTGGCTACAGGAACAGTAAGCTGTATGGACAAAGTCAGATATTTACTCTGCATTATCGGACAATACAACACCGTCGTGGATCACTGAAGCAGATGCCGAAGCTTTCTAGAATGTTTATGGACAAAGAAGAAGCTGTAGCCAAGAAGCCAGCCATACTTTCTCTGAATTGATTTGTGGGCATACCCAATGTCGCAAAAGCATACAAATCTCTATACTACGGTCGTAGCCAAGTTTCGCAGTAATGCTGGAGGAATATTTGAAGCTTGTCGACAGAGATCTCCCTTGTTGAAGTCAAAGGACCTTCATAGGTACAACGTAAGAGCCGCGGCAGCAGCCCAGGCCCTACGATCTGTACGTTTGATACAAAAGCCGAGTCGTGCCTTTCTTCAATCCATCTGGTAGATAATTCCCCTTCCAAGACTCCTGGATGCTGAGCACTTATTTTAGACCGGTAGTATGGAGCTCTCACTCCCCATTTCTCCTCAAAGTCCTCACCTCAAGTCCAAAGCCGATTCAACTCTCATGCGCCTGTGTGCCAACCTGCTCTTGATGGCGGTTCCCCTGCATCTTTGTTTTGGCGAGGTAGTCCCGATCCCTCCGACGATGGAGAACCCGTCCCTTCGTTCGGCTCCTTCTGCTGGTGCTGGTGCACGCGAAGACGCCCGATCCCTGCGAGAGCTGAATTCGGCGGCTGGTAGGGGCAACCTGCCGGAGTCGGTCTCCGGGTTCGCAGGCCGTGTCATGCCGGGACAAGCCTCTACAAATGTCGCGGGGACAGCCGCACTGGAACGATTGAAGACAGTAGCTCTCGAGGCAGAAAAGTCGGGGGAACAAGTCTCTAAAGATTTCGAGGAGGCAGCCGCACGCGGAAAAAAATTGAACGGAAAACGTCTTAGCAAAGAGGACATCGAGTTGATGTCTTACGTAACGTCTCGCGTATCGAAACGCGAACATGGGCAGAAGCCATCATAGTAGTCTACTACAATGTAACACGCTTTCGAGGTGACAATGGGGCTGCAGCGATGGCCAAAGTGCACAGAAATAATTACGTCCGTAGCTATAGAAGATCGCACAAGCTTAAGAGACTGCTAATAAAAACGATGAAACTTGATGCGCTATAGGAGATGGATAAACATGTGTAGGTTCCAGAGACCCATCGTTTGCTCTCCTTCTTTGACGCGTATATGATTTGCCTGCATCTGTGCATTGACTGGTCTTATTGCTGTTCTGTCTTTAGAAAATCGGTTGTGCTCTAGGTCTAGCAGTCGGTGTCGAGGGCAGGAGGGTGTGTGATTCAGGAAGTGGGTGGACGTGGACGTTACTACTTGGCAGCAAGAAGAGTCGACGTCGTCATCACTGTTTCAAAACAGAGTGCAACACGCAAGCAAACACTGGTACTTCGCAGGAGACAGCAAGACGCTCGATGGGTCAAGCGTTAGTCTGTTGGTTGGTAACACGGGTGCATCGCTTGATTGAACGATCGTATCGGTCGTTACGAATGTGGTATATGCATCAGTTGAAGCTGAACTATTACTTTATGTTTGTTCAGAATCAACCAATGCATACATCACATTCGAGCTGTTTGCTGCAGTCAGACATCGCGCAAGGGGACGCAGCAATCGACATGAACAGCGTCAAGGACTTGGGCTATCAGCATGACGAGGCAGTACTGATATGACAAGCTACACCTTGGCACTGACTGAATGAGGACATTCACACGCTCAACAACATTGGTCACTAGGGAGATTGTCCTGATTTACTGGCCAGGGTTGCGGTGGACGTAGCCAAGCTCTCAACGTGTCATACTTCACGAACTCCAGCACGAGCATTGACGATCTTGCGAAGAGAGAGTGAGAAAGTGCGGATGGCAAGTGGAACACGTTGCTACACTCCTAGATATGTAGGCAGATTACTCGAGTGAACGAGTCAGTACCAGTGGACATAGCGACTGTCCATACAATTTGATGCATGGTAGAGTGTGCTCACTACGAAATGCATATCGTGGACGTGACCGCGTAAAAACCAGCGCGCATCGACGAGTGGTGGTATCGGCGAGTGGCTTGCTGATGTCGTGTCTATAAATCGAAACGAGGAAGTACATGAGTCGAGAAGAGCATTTGGTGCAGAAGTAACAAGCACTAGATTACAGTCGTGCGATGGTTTATGTGAAGACCCAGGTGCATTGTCGGTGGAAGTGCACCTACCACTCTACACAGATTCATCCATGAGGTCCAAAGACCGTACCTGTGTCCTGACCTTCTAACACTCCAATTACGACAGCGTAAGGTCACGTTATACTTCGGCAAGAGCGAGTAAGATAAACAGACAGACAGACAGATAAGTACGATTCAAAAGTTCGGCATTCAACCTTGCGCACAGTCACTAATAGCTTCACCCTTCGGGCTCGCAATAATAAAAACACCATGAATCTGCTCCTGCCGTCACATTTCGCCGACTATGTCGCGCGAAAGTGGCATCAAGTGAGGTAGTCGAGTTCTTGAATGGGGACGCAAAGGAAGACTTGACACGTCCGGCACGAGCGACTCGATGTCCCCATTACTGCTATGTGCGGAGCGCTGAAGAATCGACACTTTTACATCTTTCATGCGCTGACGTGCTCGCAATTCACACGTCGCACCTTGCTCCGGGTCAGGCTCGATAGGAGCTGCTACGTTCACAGCGAATCGACTAAGAGATTCAATAGCGTCAGCTGGCAGCTTGTACCCCCATCGCTGCTCTTGGACAACACACAAGAGCTCATGCAAGAAAGCACTGCCACCGCTGAGTGTTGACTCGGATCCCACTAGAAGCAGCTTTTGCTTGGCACGCGTAAGCGCTACATTGATACGTCGCCAATCCGTGAGCAGCTCACCCACATGATTTTCCTCGTTGCATCGAACGAACGAGACCAGAATCACGTCCTTATCCTTGCCTTGATACTTGTCAATTGTACTCACTTCGACCGAGTGAACCCAGTCGGATCCACCAACTCGACGGTGTGCAGCAATAGTAGTCAGGTGTTGCTGTATTAACGCTATCTGCGAGCGAAAAGGCGAGATAACTGCAATCTCTTCGGCTGGCACAGAGCCCAACACTAAGAGCTCAACCAATCCAGCAATCAGCTGTGCTTCAACAACGTTTTCCACGCGTTGACGACCGCTTGTACCCAGTTTTTGCGCGACTTTGGCACTCTCTGTAGTCGCGCTTCCCATTGTATCTGTGTTCATGAAAATAACACCTTGCTTTTCCGTCAGTATTTGAATGGGCCATGGCAGTTTGTGTAGGTCAGATTCTTGTCGCTGCCATCGTACGTCAAGATGGTTTGACGCGACTTCAAATGAGCCACACTTGAGCTTACCGCCATACACCAACCGATTCGCCAGCAACATAATGTCTCTGTTCATTCGGTACTGGAAAGACAGCTGCTGAGTCGCTTCGGGGTGAGCTTCTGCCAACCGCCGAAACAAGCTCACATCCATACCTTCTTTACGAGCCTGAGCATTTGCCACGAGCGGCGGCAGCTGGTAATGGTCTCCCACCAGCACAAATGTATCAGCGGAGCGAAGGGCACTCAGGACAACAGGCTGCGTGATTTGAGTGGCCTCGTCGACGATGCAAAAGTCGAACCGACGTTTCTTAAACAGCACGTGGCTGTTCACGCTCAGGCAAGTGCACCCAACGAGCTGGGCGTTGACCAACTTAGCCTCCATGGTCTGCACGCTCGAAATCTCCTCGCACTCAGCTTGTCGATCAAGTGTGGACTCCGCAATGTGGGGATGCACTTGAGCGGTATTGCCAATACGAAGCATGGGAACGTTACACGCGAGCAGCTTCAGAAGTAGGGTATCCACAGCAGAGTGAGTGTAGCTCGTGACTAAAACCGAAAACCCGAGAAATAGTAGCACCCGCACGGTGAACGCGATCGTCGCAGTTTTACCTGTTCCTGGCATTCCCAGGATCAACGCGTAGTCAAGCGAGCTCACGACACGCTCGACAGCTCGCTGCTGATCGACATTAAGCTCGCAAAACGCATCGAGCAAGGCTTGACCGAGCGCTGCCGCATTTCCGTCCATAGAGAGATCCTGGCACCGCTGTGTTACAAGATCGGTCACACGACATGCAGTAAACTGCGGACGAGTGAGGTGCACAATCAAGTTTCGTCTTCGCACGTCTCCAGTACCTGGCGCAGAGTCGTCACCACTATCCCGCGCAGAAATTATCAAGGTCGTGCGCATGTGTAACTCAGGTCGATTCCTTAGTGCCGTGCCAGCTGAGATAACCTCGGGTGGAGGTCCAATAAATAATCGCACAAGATTCTCTTTCGCACGTTGTAGGCCGCTCATGATTGCATCTTTGTCTAAGCGCCATGTGTACTCTTTCCCAACCGCAGACTGACCGCTCATCACAATCGATGGAATACATTGACGAGTCTCGATCGTGATAAGTCCGTGTTCAATCTTGCGAACACTGGCACGAGACACATGCACCAGCAAACTCTTTCCATCTAGCGATTCTGCAGATAAAATAACACGTTCATCCGCTCGAAAACGTACTCCCGCAAATGAAGTCGGCTGCCAATCTGCTATACTTCCTCCGCTGTTCAAGCTGATATCTCTCCTTTTCCGGCGGTCACGAACAAAGCGCAGCGTTCGCTTTGTTCCTGATCCTGGCTGTAACGGCTTGTCAGATACCAACTTGAGATGTGCTAAGCAAGTGCTGCTCTCCCGAGCCAGTTCTCTTTTCAGCCCAACCTGAAGCCAAAGTGCTCGAAGATGTTTTTCGGCATGATGCTGCTCTAGCATTATGAGACGATTCCATTGCCGGAAATAACTTAGGTCCGTCTCATCAAGATGCTTCGTTTTGAAGGTGAAAAGCTCCTCAAGACCACTCGATTCTTCTGTACCGTTTTCTATTGCTGCATGGACCAATACGCACTCGTTCACCTGAAAGCAGCGCTCACAATCCCCGCGGTTTCGAATCATTGGCGGAAGGACCTGACCTGATGTAGAGCTACCGATTGCTTTCATTTTATCGATAGCACTGGCAAAACCATTGCGTGCCATTATGAGACCGCGAGCGTGAGCCGTTATGGCCGTGATACGATTGGTCTCGATATCCGGAACGTAGATAAGCAATCCCTCCTGGCTCTGTTGACGGTAGCGCTCATTCAGCAGGAGCGTGTACAGCATTACTTGACCCTGGTGCTCGTACCTTTTACTTCCAGTTTTCAGCTCGAGGGGTAAGACTTTAGTCTCCGCACACACATCATTCCTAGGCCCCTGACCAACGATAGTTCCTTCAACGGAGGCGTCCGTAGCACCTTTCAGACCCCATTTAATGGACCACATCATTTCCTCCGTGGCCAGAACACGGCTCACCCGTGCCTTTAGTCGATTTTTAGAGGGTGCCTGATTCAATAGTGTGCCAGTGCCAACGATGGCTTCACTCATCCACGTTCGGTAATCTCCGATCACTTTTTGTATCTCCAATATGGCCAATTTCTCGTTCAATCCGCATTCCACGAGACCCAATATACTGCTCACGCACCCGTAACAGTCAGTAGAATCATTACTTCACAATCTAGCTTGGGCTAGTACGTACTTGGACTGAACAATCCGCCTGGCTTCTTTCGCAAACTCCTCAGTGCTAGATAAGTCATGCAGAAGCGCGTGCTCGAACAAATCGTGTTTAAGTGTACCCAGAAAAGCCTTCTCGTTTGTCGTATGATTAACTGCTAGTGTTTCCTGGAGGACAGCTCGCCGTAAGCATCCAAAGCTCGTCGTTACCCTCGTAGGAGATACCTGTGGTTGAGCAAAGCAGCAAAACAGACAAATCTGAAAGAAGGAACTCGTTCCAGCTGATAGAGTGCTGAATGTACCAGAATATCCGGGTGAACAACCACGAAATTGTGTGCGTTATCCACCTGTATGCGCAACGATTGCCCATTTACTCGACTCTCACGCCCATTTCGCGAGGTAATTCCGTTGTCGTCCTGCACAGTAAACACAATGTTGATAGTGTCGCCAGCGTCAACAACCACATCATACCAGTCGTCGCTCAGCAGAGCCTCCAGCTGCACATCTTGGTCATCTAACAGGCGCAAAAGGAGCGAGCGGTCAGCAACATTGCGGTCGATTTCCAAGACCAAAAAGCGCTTGTAGCTCTCGAGCGACCGGGTCGCGTTAGCTGCCTCGGTGTCATGCATTGGTCGCACCGCTATAGCCGAAACGTTTGATGACAGCATCGATTGAGATCCCTTCACCTCATTAAATGAAGCTGATGGTATGGGCCGTGCATTTGGCACAACCGTTTGCGCTGCGACGAACTTCAACTGCGACTGTGGAATGGCCTTCAACGGAGCCTTCTGACTCTGGAGCTGGTCGAGCAAGGCCCACGACTCATCGGTCAAATCGTCAAAAATGTCTGCCTCTACCACCGTTGGCTCCGCCGACACCTTCACAGCCTCCTGTGTACTAACATGGCTACCACCAACTATTGGGTTCGGCAGATTGCTCGCCACTAAAAGCTCGCCAGCGACACAAATCCGATCCGTCTCTTGCATCTTATCCACTTTCTGTGTTTCTAGTGACTGCGCCCCCGTCGAGGAATAACTCGAGCCAGCAGTCGCTGTCAAAAAAAGTTCCTCAGTCGAGTCAGCAACAGCTTCAGGCGGAGTCAAAGCTCGTTGATACAAACAGAAAGGCTGTTGCTTGTCCAGAGACGACGCTCTGGAGCCTGTGACAGCTCTGGCTCCGTCGGGACTTGCATATTTCTGCTCCAATGTACTAAACAGCTCATCCTGCGACTCTCTTATCTCAGTCACCCGCCGTCTTCCAGCAGAAGAATCAGATGTTTTTGATTCATGAGACGAGTCATCGTCGCCTCTCATTGGTCGACGGAGCTCTAGCGGTCTCGAAACAGCTACAACCACCAAAAAAGTATCAACCTCTACTTAGTCATACACCACCGTCCTCAATCCCCTAGTTAGTCATACATCACCCCACCTTTCTCCTCTTCCCACGTGCTTGTCTTCAACCGACTCGAACCGCCTGCACGACCACGTCCCTTGTCCACGCCACCGCTAGAAGGCGACGAGTGCTCGCTCTCGTGGTCGAGGCGCCCCACAAAGCCCTGCACTTCCTTTCGAAACGCCATTTTGCCTGTCCCGGACGCCTTCAACTTCTTGTTCGCGGGCGAGTCTTTCCACACGATCTTGGACTCAATACGAGCCACTACAGGCGTATTATTGGCTGCAGCACGGGTTTTCTTCGTCTTCTTGTTGCCGCGACGAGGTGTCGTCGGGTCTGAGCGCTGACGTTTGCGCAGAAGCGAGCGGGACTTGTGCATGACGTTGAGGCGCTATATTCCTCGACTGGTGAATAGAGGGTGGAGGAGTATTCCTGATGAGGGGGGACTGGGAGTAGTCCTGTGATGCGCAATGTTTGTTTCAACCACTTTTGTGTACAGAGTAATCACGAAAGACAAACAGACATAGTAACGGTTACGTTCTGGCTTGCCGCTAAGAAGACTTTTTTTGGTGGAAGTACGCACGAATTGTCACTCGTAGTAGCATGATAATGTTCGTAAACTTTTCTCTTGTAGAACAGCTCCATGGATCGTTGTATGATTGGATATAAAGAAGTACTTCTTCAGTTCATTGCATGGCTGACAAAGGTACAGGTACAGGTACTAGTACGATGGATACCTGTGTCGAAGATTGGCTTGTCAGAACTGGTGATAAGCTGAAAAGACGAACACGGGAATAATATCTCCACTCAAATTGGTTGCATGGGTGCGGGTCTTGGATTCGACTTTGGTGGTAACAGTGACAGACGGCGAAGATAAAAGACAGTGGATGTACTTGTCTCCGGCCCGACCTTCACATCAACTTAACTGAGCGATTACGAGCTTGTCGTCACTCCTGATTGCTAGGTAAATTGATACTTGCTTTTTGGTACCAAAGCTACTGCTCTGCATCGCGATCCTTACCGTGTGAGTTCACGGATCGTCGATTCACATAGAAACTACAAAGTAAGTTTGAAAAGCGTAGCTTTGAAAAAAATTATATCGAAAGCTATACACATCTGGTTGACAGAGGGACTTATGGACGGAACTGTTCGTTGCAACATGCGTCGAGGGCTTAATAATTCACTACATCGCTTAAACGGAGATCGAGCTTGCGGTACGCGCTTTATAGACGATAGCAGTGTGCGTCTTTTCGGCGCTGCGTTATGAGCGACTGCAGTTTTCCTGGTTTTATTTATACGCATGTCGTTGTTGTGTAAATCCCTTGGTTTTCTAATGCAAATACGACTACGTCATCGACGAGAGTCGTCACGGTAGCTATAGGCTCTGATTATAAGAGATCAAAAACCGACCCTGGTGGCTGAGTGGATAGCACTGGCATCGGGACCGGTAGGTACGTGGATCGACATACGTGGGGGGCGAGTCGATTCACAGAGCCGGAGAGAGGCTCCCAAAGCTGGGTACCCATCCTTGCATTTCGCTTGTCGGTCTACGTACCGGGATATACCTCAACAACAAGATCAAAATTGAGTGCTACATTTGATCGAATCGTTCGTATGTCAACACGAGTATGTCAAAATCCACGATTGATTCAAAGAGAATACTCCTCTTCGTTAAGTAGGCTTATAGGCGACAACTGTCTTTCTGACGCTATGGACTCGAAAACTCGCAGTAGTAGCACTGATCGATTGCACGAAAGGTCGTATGCATATACAAGTGCGGTGTGGTCTCTCATCGGATGGTATGCAGATCACTAGCGAGCGTATGTAGCTAGGCCAATGACGTCAAGGCATGGGTGGAAAAGGCTACAAGTGACTCCGTACCTACAATTCAATTAGTTTCGACGCGAGATTTATCTGTCTGAAAGTTGAGTATGAGGGAAAATGAGCTCTTTACAGATGATCGCAAAGCTTAGTGTGAGAGGTATGTTTTCACCTATTAAATTGGTACGTACAACATCTATCTTGTCTATACGAAGCTGGTGCGAGCGACTGGAGGTAGCGCTTCATCAAAGAAAAGTACGCAACACTCTCGCTGTCTCCCTTCACACAAATGAATTAGTACTTGCGAATGCCACAAGATTTAGACCGTATGTACATTTGTATTGGATAGCTACACCAGTAGTGACTACACAAGTTTAAGGTTAGAAGATTGCTCACCTACTTTCGAAGTGGAGCATGTATGGTCCAAGACGAGCTAAAAGTGGATGAGAACGACAACTCGATAGACCTTTTCTTACGTCTACAAGTCAACGTCTCAATGGCACTAGCGGAACCAAGAGCGAAATTAACAGCACAGTTTCCAATATCGCCACCTTTTACAGGTACTGAAAAGAGTCCTAATAAACCAAATTAGTCCGCAATCGCGCTGTTGCTGCGTACTGATCTTCGCATAGAAAATTCCTCTTTTCCAGCGTGAGTCAGCATGAAAGCCACGCAGTCCAAGATCGAGGCCGGCGTTGGTCGGCGCTCGTGTCAGTCTTGCTTTGCCACCACGCACTTCGGCAGTTTATGCCAGATGCATACAAAGACATCTTTGGACCAGCAAATTTCCTACCATTCCCCGCTCTTGGCTTTCGTTCGTCTCTTATCCTGCAAGACAAAAGCTGGCTAGTATACATTGTCTCCAGCAGCTTTATGCTCCGCATGGCCGCGTTCGTTCATAAATTTACGCACAATTCGCATAGTGCCAACACGAAAAGAGTGTCGGCTTTACTCCTTGCAGCCACCAGTAATCACCCAACATCGAGTGCTTTCAAAAATGCCCAGCAAGTTTGTTAGAATCGCCCATACAAGCGCGACCAATAGATATATAATCGTAAGTGCGCCCATGCGTCGACTGCTTCCTCCCGACTTTTTAAGTGCCTGCGCTTCAGCCTTTTGACGAGGCAGCAGCGGTAGAAAAAGCAGTGCCAGCAGCTTCATCACGTACGATATCAGGATTGTAATCGTCACGTCGCGACGCACCTCCTCAGTATCGTTCAAGATGTCCTCGTTGTACACTTTGAAAGCTGCATTTACGTTCTTGGTCAGCGTGAGGGCAAATGGCCCGCCTAGATTGCTCACTGTGGTCAACAAGCCGTAAATCGCTCCCTCATTACCGTGACCAGCTAGCTCCACGACTACGTAGGTCGAAATGATGAACCCAACAGCATCCGGCACTGCCTCCACAATGGATACACCAAGCCAAAACCACTGCTTACGGACAATGTCCCACGTCACCAGCATGGTGCATATGGCATCAAGTGCGATCACACTCACCATCGTGACTATATGCATCGTCCGCCAATTCCAATGCAGCCCGTATTTGCCTGTCAACGTGAGCGTGACCACTGTCACAAAACTGCCAAAGATACTGCTCAAGCTCAAGTTAAAGCTTGTGGCATGAACCCAATACGACGTCATCGGGTCCTGAGCCACGTAGGTGAATCCACTAAAGACGCCCGACAGGAAACTGTAAGCAATTACTTGGTACACTGCTCGACTCTGTATAGCAGCCCACAGATTGCCAACATACGTTCGAAAATTTTGTCGCTCTAAAACAACTCCTTCACGGACAAACATCCACGTCATTGGAATCACTGGCAGACAGAACATGGCCAATAGAAGCATCGTGTCTGGAAACGAAAGACCAAACTCAAAACTCCCGCCATAGTCCGGTGAGCTCAGTCCAAAGCCTGTAATCATTTGCGCCACGACATTAAATAGTGTGCGGACCGTATAAATCGCTGTCTGCGTCCGTCCTCGAGTTTCTTCGGGTTCACATTGAGCAATCTCGACAACAACAGCATCAGCCGCGACATCTGCAAAGAGATATCCCAGCGTTGCAAACATCATGAGCACAATATACTTGGCTCCACTATGAGGTGCACTTTTGTTCAGCGACTGGATCATATCAAGCGAGTACTCGGTTGGCTTCACTTGTCGCATAGCTGGGTCAGAAAAGTACGGTCTTTCAAGTGGCGATGCAGCCATTGCCAGGAGACACACTACTGTTACCGACCAGCCGAGCACCATATATGGCCGTCGACGGTACCCCAAAAGTGGTACACAGTCTGACACCACGCCAATAAAAACCTTAAAACTCCAAGGAATGGACAGGAGCGCTCGTGCCGATGTCGTGGCCGTCCCTTCCATGTTCAAGTAATAGGTCAAAAAAGGAGTGATTGTACTGGGCAAGACGCCGTAAACTAGACCAACAGCGGCATATTGAGCGAGGATCCCAATTGTTTCCACTGATATTAAACGCGGGGCCACGCCCTGCCGCAAAGCGCCATTGGCTCGAAAGTGCGGCTCAGTTTTAACATGCGCTATGGCTGTTTTCAGAGTTTTTTTCGGCCTCGAAGTCGATGGTAATGGTGAGAGATTGTCTCGATGAGCGTCTTGATTTAAGGACGAGTGTTCGTTCATTTGATCCAGGTCTTTCTCGTCGTCGTCGTCGTGGTCGGTATCGCTGTCGATAGTGCCTGTTGTTAGGGACACTTGCTCGTCGTGGGTTTGTAGCATTGCAATAATGGTTGTTCAAAACGGCACTTGTTTCGAGGGAGTTAAGGATGATGGATATTTGGTGTGCACCACGCAGCGGACGATAGATGGTAATTACTCCGCATGTTGACCGATAGAAACGGCAGAAAGACGAGTGGTCTGTTTCGAGTAAAACCAAACGGTTGTGTTTATTGTTGCTGACATTAGCATTTAGGTGGTGATTGGTTTTGTGGTTTGTTATAACGCTAGAAAATGGTGAGTTTTGATCGGTGCATTGTGTAGATTAGTACCTGTCGTTAAGATGTACAGCGAGATCACCTAGGGGTAGCAAACGTCAATCGGTAGTCAAAGCTGTTTTGATGGCTACTGACTCAAAGGTTCACGAGGGGTTCATGGAAGCTCGAGTGGCTGTCCGTGTAACACGAGTCGATACCTGGCCATTGCGGGTGCACAAAGCCTCATGCTGGATATTCGGTAAGAAGCAAGTGACGTATTTTCAAGCATCGCAAGACACACATATAGGTTGTGCGTAACGCTTGATGACGGTGGCATTAGCAAAAAGACGGTGGTACTTGTATGACGTGGGTGACAAAGGTCGGCAATATATAGTGGCATGGTTAGATTTATAGTAGTTGTACTACCGATGTCACCTTGCGGGATGGATTCGCCACACACGTATAGCGTGTGCGCGAACTACAGTCAAATCACCGCGTCAAGAATGCTATACCACCCAAGCACTTCAATCGTTTAATCGTGCGCCGGTCCGCACAAGTAAAGAAGCTTCGTCAATGTATCAGATGCAGCAGTGCTTACTATGCATGAAGTAAGCGTCAATAAGCACATTCAGCATCTGTCGTGGGTTGTGCTTTCAGCGAATGGTCTATACCTCGATGCTTGACCCTTTTTATGCGAACGTGAGCTGCTCATGGCTTTGTCTATGCGTTCAGCAGTTCCAAGGTTCATAACCCATCAACTGATGCGTCTTCCTACAAGCTCGATTTTAGTTCTCTTCGCCATGCTCTTCAACTTGCCTTATCACAAGTCAGAACATTTTTTAGCTCTAAGTTTTAAGCCATGATATTCTTCCTGGTGACTGAGCACCAGAGTTTCAAATTGGGCGCTCACACCCACGCCCACCCACGCCCATGGTTTCTATGGACATGGTTTATTATAACTTTATTTACTACGGTGTAAGAGGCTTTTTTGTACAGAATCAATCTGGTGATAAACTGGGCAAAAGATTCTGGGTGTGCGTGGGAGGGTGCGCTGAATCTGAAATAATGAATGGGTGGGCAGAGCCCACCCACGCCCAAGGTTTTCAGCCTATGGGTGGATGCGGTAAGCTCCGATTGGAACTCTGCTGAGCACCGATTCACAACAAGTCGATTGTGTCAATCATTATTGTGTTGAATTAAAAGATGAATGAAAGCTACCAGTAGCTACTGAGTCGTGATTCCCATAGCTACAGGAGTACCGCGCGTCCTCGCATGAGCTCTTCTTCACAGAGCCGTCGATTGGACCGTCGTCGGGTGCGTGGCATGACGATTAGCGTTGACGTGGTCCGCGTAGGTGGGGCTCGACTTATCGCCCGTCAGCTTGTCTTTAACGTCGTGTATCACTTCCTTCGCACGCTCCACGATAGACGGCGACAACACCTTCTCTGCGGCCGAAATCTGATGGTCCAGCGCGCTGAGGTTAAAATTGTCACGGAGGTTCTTCTTCACCAGCACCTCCACGGTCTCAGTTGTCCCCATAATACCACCGCCATTCTTATCGGCAGCTGCCGCGAATCCTCTGGGTCCGTTCTTCTCGCCAAAGAGCCCACCGTGCTTCTTGTCATGTTCCCTAGTGGCACCGAATAGTCCTCCTTCTGGCGCCATGTTCGTGCCGTTGGTTTTCAGAAGTCCCTCGTGCGCCGTGCCATTCTTCTCATGGTGATGGTCTTTGTCGTGATGACCGCCCAGTACAGCGTCGATCGTGCCCTTGATCCCCTTCGACTGGCCATTCTCCTTGTCGTAGTTATGGGCTGTCGCCGTCAAAGCTTCCATCACCCTCGTCGTCGCATTCATCGCATGGCGTGCGGTAGCTAGCTCCGCTTTCGATGGTTTCAGACTGTGATTAATCTGGTAAGCCGCGTTCTTCAGATCCGCTGCCGTGTCCTTGGCCGAGCGCATGTCGCTGCGCAGGTACGACGTGGCCGAATGGTTGAAGATGTTGCCATTGCGGTGGTCGTAGTCGGACAGTTGTTTCTTCAGCAAGCGAAGGCAGACGGCGGTATCGCCAGCTGCTTGGTTCAGAGCGAGTTCCAGCTTGGAGAATTCCTCTTCAACGGTAAAGTGGTGGTCAATGCCCATGATTGCGTTGAGCTGGTGAGGAGGTTGGTAGTTGGTGTTGGTGTTGGCTTGTGGGCTTCGAGTCACGTTGGAAAATGAATTGGATGATGATCAACTGCGAGCTCGAAGAAGACATCTTGACACGGGAGTCCTGTACGAAGATCAGACCGAATTGGTAGGTCGGGTTGAAACGCTAACGATTCGCATAGACATTTTGACTTCTGAAGCCATCGTGACGCTTCGCGACTTGTGATCTTGAAGATGAAAGGTAGGTGCCATTGGAAAAAGGTTGGTATATTGACCAGAGTGAGACCGAAATAGTAGGTCTCCGGTAACTTACTGAGCAGCTTTTGTCGCGTTTACTTGTCGCGCACGAAAGAAACTACTTTTTCGTCAGCGTTACTGGGTGTCACGATAGTAGTAGAAGCATGATAATGTGAGACGAGTATGATAAGTTGGTAGTACAAGTAAAACCTAGACGGTTGTTCGTGGTTCAAGTACTAGCTAGACGGTTTTTCGGGTCGGATTACGTTATAGCTGGATGTGCGAGATGGCCATACTGGGTGGTTATCACGAAACCTTCAAGCGAGAGACGATTATACTGGGTGGTTATTACGAAACCCTCGAGAAGAAACATCTTTACTGGGTGGTTATCGCGAAACTTCCAGGTTTGATCGGCTGGGTATCGTTCGAGATATGAAGGACGCTTGTGCGTGAGATGCGTGTCACAGCCGACCTTACCGAGTGTGAGGCGCTATTGGAAGCAGAACTCATTGTAGCTGCAATGCCGGTGCATTGCCTTCTCGACGTTGTGAACGAGTACGAAAGAGTCTCTTGCACGCCTACGACACACATGACTGAAAAAGCAAGCGTTGTTGCTGGCTCATGTGGAGGTAAGAAGTATCACGATGTAGAGGGCATGGACAACTAACTATGCTTGCATGGGCAGTCGTCCCCCTTTGTTCGCAAGGAAGTTAGGATGGTCAGATCGAACAACTATTTCGAGCTTTGGATCTATACGCATTGAAAGGAAGCGTCACAGCAATTCCTCGTTGTCCCGCTGCTCGACTAGTACAATAACTTGTTGGTGTTGAGCATTCCTTAGAATGCGTAGAAGTCGTTTGTAGATCGTGTCGTCAAGGAATGAATTGTCTGCACAACATTCTTTGGTTGCAAAGATGTCTAAAGTAGTCTCAGCCAGGTTAGCAATGTCATGTCTGTGCTCGATCCGGTAGTATTACGTTGCTAGGCACTTCGTGTGGTACCACTTTTGGAAGGTGTCGAGAAGCCCAATGATTTATAATAGGTGCGTCTCTCGTGCTTTCTGTGAGCTCGTCTCCATTCTCTTGTAGCTAGTGTTCGTAGGTGTATTATGAGGTCCTCTTAAGCGAATCTTGAACAGCGCCTGTCACTGTGCTCTCTCGGCTCTCGAACACTGAAGGAAGGCGTCAAATTATAACGTTGTGATGCAGGCCGAGCACAGTATACGCCACATTCTCTCATGTGAAAATCGCGACATCGTCCCCAGATGCCTGGTGCAGCTCTCTGGTAAGCGCTGGAGACAGCCCTAGTGGTATTCGGGCTTTCGCGTACTCCTGTATATGCGTGAAATCTGTCTATTGACCTGTCCAAAGAAAGAGACCAAAGGTTTCATCAGCAGGTTTGCCAGCGTAGACATGTCCTTGAACTGCCTGAGAGTCTCTTTAGGACCCAAACATGTTCCCAGTTTTCTGCAAAACGAGTCCTTCTCGTGGCCGGTAGAATACAGCTTTAATTGCTGACGTACAAGTCGATGATATAGCCAGACTGGTATTCGCTGATCGCGCTGACATGGCTCCACGCTTGTCCATAATATTTTTGTAGCACCGCGTGGTGCAGCTCGTCGCGTTACACGCTTCAGAAGAGCTTCCGTATTGGCCTCGTCACGGCTATCCTAACGCCCACCAATAGAAAATACGTTTTTGATGCTGTGGAGGACATATCGATTCGAGATAAAGGCCTGACGGTCAAAGGAAACCCAATGTGACTGACTTGCACCAGCTCTTGTACAATTCCTCCGTGAACTTCGTTGCATCTAATCTGCTCTACACCGTTTTCCGAATTAGTCGCCATGTCAAATAATAGCCCAAATCTGCGCATTAGAGGCAAGTGGCATCGCGTTTGCAAAGGCGCCTGCGCGACAGGTTGCACTCCGAAACAGAATATAGGTCTTTCATAGTGAGCTTTTGGCAAAATAGACCCATTTTGACAGCAAAATTTGGTGTCCCATTGTCCTTGCACCTTGACGCCCTTTCGATCACGTGAACGTGATTCGACAGAAGAAAAAAAAGGCCAGGCAGATGGCGTCGACGAATTGTACGGGACACAACAAACTTGTTGTTTCGTTCATCATGCAGCACTGACAACCACTCTGCCCTGCGATCTTGTCTGTCTTGTACACATGTGGTCTGTTCTCTGCTAGTAGAATCCGCTCGATGCAGAGACGAAAGGATCAACGACGCTGCAACGTCCGAGCTGCACTAGAACACTGGCGCACCCAGCTCGAGATCGCAACATTGAGACACAAAGCCAGTATTTCGCTGCGACACCTACTGGTTCTGGTCGCCGATGGCTGGCGACGGCATCAACATCCTGTCGTCTCGTAACAAACCGAATGTGGACAGGCAGTCAGACGCCAGCATCACATCGCAGAGCGAATAGATGTGCTGCGCATGCGCCGGGAATCTTCCTAAGACGCGTCGCATTTGCATGCGATACGTCCGGACTTCGCACCTCGGTACGTGCATCACTTGCACTTGCCACTTGACTGGTCGTAGGTTGAGTTCTGAAGTTCTGCAGCGCAATCGGACGACAGCTGGTCGTGGAACAACATTATGACCAGTCACGTCCGACGCATGAGAGAATCCATGCATACGATTGGCCAAATAGCCGACAAGAAGACCCGTGACAGCGTGTGCCACTTCTGTCCGTTTTCAACAAAGTGACGATAACGTCTCGCCGCATATGATAAACGCCGTTTTATGGATCCGTAACAGCAGAAGATACGTATGTAAGGCTGATGCGACTGCACGGTATCTGCTTGAACCGTTGATCGATAGATAGATACATAGATAGATACATAGATAGATACATAGGTTGGTAGATGGATCGATAGACCGGGCAAGACCTTGCGTCTCCATTGACCGAGACAAGAGCATCGAGAAGATAAAAACACTTTCGACTTTGCCTTGCTCTCCGCACCACCTCCAGCAGCAGCAGCAGCAAGTCCCTCACGAGCGACTTGACATCATTACAAACTCATGATCGAGTCGAGTGCCAAGAAACCTCATGACAGCGGCGAAGTGCGTCCATTGCTCGAAACTCGAGCCGCGCCGCTGATTCCCTCTCCTACCGGCCGCCACATCAGTCGATGGAGTGTGCTCGCTATCGTCTCGACGTTGATGTTGACTGCAGCTGTCTTCGGTGTCTTCAAGCCGAGCATCTCGACGACGAGAAGTACCACGACCGTGCCCCCGGACGCCAAGTTCGACCTCTTCACGCCAATTTTCAACGCCGAAGCCCCGCCGGACGCTCTCTTCAAGCACACGGACGCCATGAAGAACTTGCTGCCTCCCAAATTCCTGGCAGCTGGAATTGTGGGCTCACGTCCTATTCCAACGAACGATTGGTGGGGCAACATCATCGCTGCCACTGCCAAAGACGCAGAGGTTGTGTACCCTGTGTGGACAAACCCGTACAGCGTGACCCCGTCCATCTTCCAGGAACCCTTTGGGCTCACGATGAACTACCCGTACACGACCCGGTTGTTCGGCGGCGGCTTGACTGGCAACGGTGACGCCGAAGCGTACTATCTCCACGGCCAAGTGCCCGAGTTCACCTTCTCCGCGACCGAGTTCTCCAACTCGTCCCTCCCGGTCTTCGAGGTGTTCGAATGGGACGATCTCAGCGTGCAGCTTCGTTTTCTGTCCCGCGAGGACCCAACGAAGAAGTTCGAGGCAACTCTTGCAAGCGGCATGGCGTTCGTCACTTCGCACTACGCGGGTCTGACGCCGCGTTTCGAGACGCTGTACACCGTCGTGACAATCAACGGCTTGGACGCCACAGAGACCCTCGGCCGTGCTCTTACGAACAATCGCTTTGTGCTGCAATTCAGCAACAGTGCCACCTGGACGCTGTACTTCTCGAGCGAAGTCACGCTTTACTTCGACGGCCACTCGATGCTGGACATGAAGCAGCCGTTCACCGGGACTGCTCGTGTTGCTCTGATCCCCGATGCATCCGCACAAGAGCAACGTATCTTTGACGAAACTGCGAGCTGCGTCCTCGATGGCGGTCGCGTGGAAGCTCACAATGAAAACGCTTACGCTTACAAGTGGAAGACCAGCGGGGACTGCACGAACGGAATGCTGCACTACGCCCAGGTCCACCACGTGGATACTCTGGATCGGAGATATGCCGTGGAGGCTCAAGGTGTTGCCGCTCATTCCACAACACGAGGGTTGATGCAGGGAGTGGTGACGACGTCGTCTCCGCCTGAGTGGCGCCTTGTCGAAACCGTGGAGTTCCCGGTCGACTTCTACCCGTCACGCAAACCGGACCCGAAACACGTCGAGATGCACGAGATGAAGAAGAACTTGATCGCCGACATCGACTCCCAGTGGACGATGGCTCTGGGCCAGAGCTACTATTTCAACGGCAAAGCTGCGCAAAAGTACGCGTCGCTCTGTCTCATGGCTGGAGACCCGTCGATCGTCGGGGAAGACGACACGGCGCTGCTTTCGCACTGCATGACGAAGCTCGAAGGACTTCTCACGCCGTTCCTGAACAACACATGGACAAACGCCTTGAATTACGACACGGTCTACCGAGGCGTGGTGAGCTCGCAGGGGTTCACCCTGAACGACCCGAACGTGGACTTTGGGAACCCCATGTACAACGACCACCACTACCATTACGGCTACTGGATCGTCACGGCTGCGATTGTCAACAAGCTCGACCCCACTTGGTCGGGCATCCCGGAGCTCAACCGCATGGCAGGCTTCTTGATCCGGGACGTCGCGAACCCATCGGACGCGGACCCGTACTTCCCAAAGTTCCGGAGTCTCGATTGGTTCCGAGGTCACTCGTACTCGCACGGTATCACGGCACTCGCAGACGGTAAGGACCAAGAAAGCACGTCGGAGGACATGAACTTCTTCTACGGCATGACGCTCATGGGCAAAGTGACTGGTGACAAGCACCTCGAAACGGTTGGAAAGCTCATGGTGAAGCTCAATACCCGCGCGATTCAGACGTACTTTCTCATTGAGGACGGCAATCGGGCCCACCCGGACCGCTACCGGGACAACAAGGTCATGGGCATCCTCTTTGACAACAAGGTCAACTATGCCACGTGGTTCAGTGGCGAGAAGTATGCGATCCACGGCATTCAAATGCTTCCTGCGACGGCTGTCACGGAGTATGTGCGGACGTACGATTTCGTCTCCCAAGAATGGGACCAGGTTCTGTCTCGGGAGCCTATTGTACAGGAGGATGAGCAGACGAACCCCTGGCTCTCGCTGCTCTACATGAACTACGCGACGATCGACAAGGACTTTGCACTGACAAAGTTGAGAAACGTCACGATGGACGACGGTCTCTCACGCTCGTGGGCCATGTACATTGCAGCTACGCGGCCATAGACTTATACACATAGCCGACTTGGTATGTTACGGGAGGGTAACACTACTAAGGAATCAATAGGTCCTAACTACTTCGTCGTGTGCGAGTTGGCGTGACGATGCATTGATTACAATAAATTACCAATTCATGATTTTTGTGGTGTTATATGATCCGTTAAGAAATAATTTACATTGCATCGTACTATACGATGCGTACTGTGAGCAAAGAAAAAGTTGTACGAAGTCTTTTCATGAGTGATTGCCCGCCAGCGTCGCAAATAGTCCAAGTACTGAAGTACATTCGTCGTCCAAGGACTTGTGATCGTACAATTTCTATTGCA